>JAOTRH010027248.1:0-21463 GCA_034768845.1 Heliamphora exappendiculata | reverse complement strand
ATAGAGAGAGAGAGAGAGAGAGAAGGCTAAAGAAAGAACAAAATGAAACAAGAACAGAAAAAAGAACATACCAAGAGGGAGATGAACACAAGATTCATTAGAGAACTCAGCCAAGCTCCCAAGATTTAGTCTTTAGAGAGGATTGGCAGGAAAGGAACGACGTGAGAGAGAAAAGAGAAATAGCGCACAAACCCTAGGGCTCAAACTAAAAACCCCCAAATACGAACAAGTCGATCGATTTGTCAAAAGACCGATCAAGCGGTCTTTAGGACGTCGCAGCACTTTGTGCAGAGAAACGAGAAGCTGAGAGACTACTAAGACTGCTCGAGTGATCTGTCAGTGGTTGTGCTTAAACTGCAGTAACTGAAACATAGAGGGTTGGGATGATGAAAAACAATTAAGCACACTCAAGGGAAGAAAAACTAACAAAAACAAAAAACAAACAAACAAAGAAAAACAAAAAAAAAATATTTTTATTGGGTGTGAGAAACAAAATTAAGGAGTAAGGCACAAGTCATATGCATTTTATCACATGTTGAAATCACAAGGTTCAATCACGAAAGATCAAAACACTCAATAATTTCGAGATAGCCCAAGGTCATATATGCAATGAATCATAGACAGAGTAGAATCTATGTAAACAAGGTTAGTGTGTGGCTTGAATGGTTTTCAGATTCTAGGTTCAAATCCTATTTGGGATCGATTTTGCTGAGTTACGTTCACTTATCATAATTCAAGAATTTTCACAAATTCAAACCAGCTTAGACCCAAATCACTTGTCAGAATAACTTAACCTCAACTAAAGAATGCAGACATTTTCATTTTTTTTTGCTTTCTTTTTTATTTGCATTTTCTTTTCTTGCTTTCAGCGGTGGCTTTCACAATAATGCGAACGAAAAGACAAGGTTCGTATAGGTAACTATTTCCTCAAGCTAAACATACAGAAACAAAATGAGGGAGTTTACACATGAAGTTCTTGTAGGTCGCCACTACAAGGTCATTTGAAGAAATCCTATAAAATTGAAAGTAAGAAAGACCCATAGATAAATTTGATCCCAAGTTCGGAGGATCCTTGCATCCAAAATACATCTCAAGTGTGTACATCATAGAATCATTTATGAACACATGTCAAAACTATATGCATAAGGTTAACGAGAAGACAGAAAGTGTACCGAGTCTCAAATGTGTGACAAAAGGATTTTAGTCAAAATAAACACAATGCATAGTAATTGGTACCTCACACTTTAAAAATGTTTCTCGTAACCCCCCATTTTAATTTAAAACTATATTTAAAGAGAAGAGGAGAGAAGAAAAATAAAATAAATCACTGGACAAAACAAACTTTTAGAGTCTTTTTAAGGAACTCGAACCAAACATGATCAGGAGGTTTGGTAAGAATGTTGACCCTCTAAAATTTTGTGTCGATATGATCAAGAGTGATGGTACCTTCTTCCACCAGATCACGAATGGAGTGATGGCAGATGTCAATGTGCTTGGTTCGGGAATGTTAAACATGATTCTTTAGAGATGTTGACGACACTCATGTTATCATAGTACAAAGAGATATAGCATTTTGCTTCTTGCTATACCATAGAAGCTGAGTGCACCCACTCTCAACTACTATGTATTCAACTTTCATCGTGGAAAGAGAGATGGCATTTTGCTTCTTGCTATGCCATGACACAAGGTTATTATTCTTGATGTAAAAACATCCAACGGAGTTGCTTTTCCTGTCATCCACGCTTTTGGCCCAATCTGTATAAAAAAATCTACAATATCAACCATAGTATCGTAAGTGAACCAAATCCCATAACCCGAAGTCCTATTGACATATTTAATAATCTGTTTAACCGCAAGAAGATGGACCCTTTGGGAGAGGCTTGGTATCTAGCATAAACACTGACACTGAATGCAATGTCAGGTCGACTCACTGCTAAATAAAGAAGACTCCTTATCATACTCTCGAATATGGTCTGATCAACAGGTTTACCAGACTCATCTTTCCTAAGCTTGGTCGAGCACTCATTGGGGTCCTAGCATGTTTAGAATTTTCTAGCCTAAATTTTTTGACAAGGTTCTTGGCATACTTAGACTGGAGATAAGCATACTTGACCCAGCTTGTTTTATTTGAAGACCTAAGAAATAGGAGAGTTCTTCCATCAATCCTCATCTCGAACTCCTTACTCATTTTGGCATAAATCTTTTTACAAGAGAATTGTTAGTAGGCCCAAGCATTGCAACGCCCCAACCTCCGGGCACGTTGAGACATACTTATATGCATAATAATAGTTATACTAATGCATACATTCATAATTAATCATTAACTACTATATTTATAGACATAAAGTTCTTCCCAGCATAACCCACAAAAGATAAATATTACAATTATTCATTACAAGTTAAAAAAAATACAAGGAAATTCTGCAGAAATTTGTAACACCAAAAGGGTGACAAAAAGAGCTTTTGTATTCTTTATGCAATTCCCAAGTCCTCAGGTTTCTGGTACTCGGCCTGTTCTGTAAAATATTCCGCGTAAGGTAGGTCCTCTTCTCCACCTCTGGCACTAATGCTATGAGCCAAAGCTCTGAAAAAAATTCAAAATCCTATTAGTCTAACTCCAAATGCAATCTAACTAAGCATCATCATCTCATAATAAAATTTTTATATATTTAACAGTTAAGACTTAGCTAAGAATTATAAGCATGAAATCCATTCAGACAAACAAGACATGTCAGAGATGTATAAGATGTAATGTTATGCATATTCCCAACTCAACCATAGACCACAAACTGAAACAAGAATTCCATGTCGGGAATTCAAGAGATAGACTTCATTGGATAAATTAAACACTAAAGCCATCAATCAAACCTCGTTGTGAATAATAACCATATCGCTCGATTGCATACCGCAACTGTTTTATTCAATCACAACAGTGTGAGGTTTAGTGCCAACTATGAGCAAAATTCGAAGTACCCACCTATAGAGTCGTGATGCCTTCACTTGTCTCTTAACCCAACGTCCAAGATAAGATACAACGAAAATAAGGGGATGTACCTAAAACAAGAATTTGAATGGTACCATTACATTTTCATATGTTAGGTACCCATACGCCAATGTTCTCGATCATGGCGACATATAGAAGCGTTTGGCTCAAGATGTAACACGGCTCAAGATGTACATATTCCAACGATAACATCTAGGTAACAAGGATTGACTGACCAAGGCAAAAAGGACACTCACATCAACCATCATTAAGGTACAACTCACAAGATATCCCAAGTGCAATTATAATAATGCTCATGGTACAACCACAACAATGCTCATGGTATAATTGCTTTAAGCATGAGGTATAACTACTTCAAGCATGAGGTACAATGACTTTAAGCGTAAGGTACAATGACTTTAAGCATAATTTCCATCATGAGCTAAGAGTTGATTTTCATCATAATGAGTGTGCTATTGTATCATGTCATGGTTTTTATGATTCATAGCACAAAAAGTCACATTAAACATACATTCAAGTTCAATTTGCTTGAAGCATAAATTAAATGTCAATACATACACTTAACACTTACTTTAAAAATTCAGCCATTTAATTAGAATTTGTAGCAAGCTTTCGAGTATCTAGTCCTTAAATTAATTTTTGATTTTTGAAGTATCTAGCCATTTAATTAGAATTTGCACTGAACTTTCGTGAAAGATGCTTAGTAGAGTTCTTAAGAAACTATTTATGATTTTGCTCTCTTAAGAAAATATGTCAAGCTAGCATTAAAATATGACAACTCTATGATGGTGATTATCAACATTAAAAATAGAGAGCTTAAAAATTAGTTAGTGGATCAAACAGTGGATAGAAGGCATGATTTTTGGAAAGAATTTAGATTAAGATGTCCCTAACATTCTTCATGAAGAACACCTTTTTGTTTGAGCATTACAAACATAGATTTTGTATTTCACAAAAAGGTTGGACAAATTTGGTTTTGAATCACTAAATGAGGACAGAAACTTGCAAAGGATTTTTAACTGACCAAAGCTCAACAAAAATGGTTCATTTTTTTGTGGTAGGTAGAAAAACACGTTAACCACAATTTTCATGAAAGGACCAAAGCTTGGATTACGTTTTAAAATAGTGTTTTAACCTCTGTAATAGAGGCTGGTCTAGAGAATTCATAACTCAAGATTTATACGTTCAAAATAGTTCAAACCAATTTTATGTGAATGATAACTTCAAAATCTAACTCTGGACATTAGATTCGACCTTAGGAGAGTTTTCTATGTTTTATTATGCTTTTTTTAAAGAGATGTCCAACAAGCAGAAAATTTTAAAACTAAAGATTAACTTGCTTCTTCATCCTCTAACTATTTGCATGGCATGAATTTGATTTTATTCTTTGTATGCATGCTATAAAACCTCAAAAGCAATATCTCCAGCAGCCAAACATGTAAGTAATAACATGGATCTCAAATAAGAACCATATGCATAAGCACAATTATGAAGAAGAAGATCAAATATCCCCAAATCTTAGTTTTGACGCTTTTGTTGACTTGATTTAATTCTTGTCCTTGATTTTATCTTTAAGAATGGAGAGGGAGGATTTGAGTTGAGTGAGAGGAAAGGGATTTAAGACTTTACCTCCCTCTTGGATTGATTCTAGGTTAAGAGGTGGATGGACTTAACTTTTGTGCACCCAAAATATCTCCCCCTCCTTCCTCTTCTTTTCTTCTTCTTTCCTCACTTATTCTCTAGAACACTTGAAAAATGTTTCAAATTTTGGAGAGGTACGGGGTAGGTTTGGCCACGAGGGAGAGAGGAGAGTGGCTTTTATAGAAAAATTTGCTAGTGGTGGTCTTGTTGGTGGGTCTAAGATGGTGGAAGAAGAAATTTTTTTCATTGGTTGCATGGGGTCGTGGAAGTGACTTAAAGGATTTGTGTAAGAGGGGTGCATAGGGAGCGTGGCTGGCCATATGAAAAACCATGGGCTAAGGTGGTTTTTGATATTTTGGGTATTTTTATGATCCATGATGGTGTAATTATACTATATTGTTCAAGAAAATGGTATAAAAATTAACTTAATGTATATATTTGGTTACTTTGCCTATGTAATAGAATTAATTTAGTAAATTTGTGATTGGTTCTTTAATTTTGTAATTTATAATTATTATAGGATCATTTGATTGTTTATGTGTTAACTCACAAGTTAAATTAAGCTCTTTTGTTTAGATGTGTCAAATTGACTTTAAATAGTGATTTAGTGTATAATAGTTTTAATAATTAGTTTTACTCTTGCTAGATATAATAATTAGTTTTACTCTTGTTAGATATATAATCTTTATAGTAATAGCATCATTATTTGTTTAAACCTTTTTAGGTTATGATGATACTTGATTTGTACATATTTTTCTTAATTTTTGAGCATAAAATACAAAAAGAGAATTATGGGCACAATTTCCTAGGTAAGGACGAGGCCTAGGAGTGCAATTTGCTCATTTCCATTGTTATTTTGTTTTTTACTTCTTGCTTTAGTTTAAGGGTTGAGTTAGAGTTGTCCATATGTAAAAATTTCAATTTTAAAGAATTTCTTTATTATTTTGGGCAAAATGAAAATTTTATCATTTTTATGGGATTTTAGGATTTTAGAATTAATGTTTTAGGATAATTTAATAATCTTTAAGGTTTGAAGGTTTCTTCTTTGTATTAAGGTTTTTGTTTCTCGTGTTTTAAATTCTTAAGTTAGGTTCTTAACCTTGCCTTGTCCTAATATTCTTTTGGTTTACCGTCAATAAACTTATAATCTAAAATTTTGGTCTTTACAAATTGTTACGCTTCTAAAATCGAGGGACGTGAACCCCCCAAAAAAATCCATTTTGCGATACTAAGGATTTGACAAAAACCATTTGAACCCAAAAGAGCTTTAAAAGGAAAACCAAGACAAGTTCAAACCTTTGAAAAATGCATTTTCGAGCGTTTAATTTAAGTAAAAGAATAGTTCAAAAGGAATAGGATAAGAGTCACAAGAACCAACTTCTAAAACAAAACAAACAAAAGTTTTAAAATCTACCCAAACTGATCGACCAATATTAGGATAAATCGAGCGGCCTTTACCTGCACTCGGTCCCCACATAGGCATGCAAAACAACTGAGAGGTGCTGATGACCGCTCGATAGATAGATCGATTGATCCATCGAGGGATTTGGTTTTAGACCGATTTTCAACAACAAACTTTGAAACCTAACCACCAACCTGTTTTTCATGCATATGGAAAGCCTTGTGGCATTTGTACAATAACTCAAAACATGCTAAAACATGATTCAAAACCTCCATCAAGGCACAAGATTTAATATCAAACCGAAAACCAACCAAAAACATTTGAAATAACTTGGAACGAAAGACACTTAAACCCAATAATCCTTCTAACTTCCATACATACAAGCATGTAATGGAGCCACAGTTTCAAGACTTTACATATCACATGTTTTTAAGTACAAAACATAAACTATCGTTTACATTATCCAACGTTCAATTACATCAATACAAAACATCAAAAAGGAAAATACTATAAGTTTTAAACCCAACAATCACTGGGACTTCTCAACATCAAGCCACATTATCGATGTCACCTGAAAATATTTGAATCCAACAACGTGAGTCGAAACCCAATAGAAATAGACTCTGTTCAATACACACAAAATGTACTAGCATAGTGAGTCAGAACAATAGACGGCACTATTATTTATTCCATGTAACCAAAATAAGCCTACTAAAACTCTGAACTACAGTCGTACCGATGGTTAGTACAATTCTATCTAAACTTCGAACAAAACTTATATTCTATAAGAATCTATAATCTGATCTTTTATGTACAAGCCATACTCTACACACCAGATTAAATACTATACAGACTAAAAGGCATCCATGTATAATATTAAAGAAATGATATTGCATATATTACTCATCAAGATTCTCATAAAATAAAAAATTAATTTTACTAAAATAAAATAAAATACTAAAACTAAATAAAATCCATAGTTTTCAGTATACAACCCTAACAATCTCTCACTTATACTTAAAACCATGCTGTCATACATCTGACTCCCATGCCCTCTACATGACTATCAAAAGTCTTAGCCGCTAAGTTCTTTATAAAAAGATCTGCAAGGTTGTCTCCTGATGCAATTTTGGTCACAACAACATCACTCCTCTATACAATTTTTCGTATCAGGTGATACTTACGCTCAATGTACTTTCCTTTCTTGTGGACCCTTAGCTTATTCGAGTTTGCAACCACTCCGCTATTGTCACAATAAAGTGTAATAGCCAACTAAACTGAAGGCACCACATCTATATCTAACAGGAACTTCTTGAGCCAAACGGCCTGCTTTGTTGCATTAGAAGCTGCCACGCACTCGGCTTCCATGGTGGAATTAGCAATACAGGATTGCTTGATACCACTCCAACTAATAGCTCCACCTCCTAAGGTAAATACATATCCTGAGGTAGACTTACGAAAATCTTTATTTGACTAGAAATCCAAGTCTGTGTACCCTAAAAGTACTAAACTGTCTGCCTGGTAAATCAACATATAATCTTTAGTCATTTTTAGGTACTTAATTATATTCTTTACCGCAGTCTAATGCTCATGTCCTGGGTTAGATTAATATCTGTTAACCATGCCAAAGGCAAATCAGATGTTGGGTTAAGTGCAAAGCATAGCATATACTAGGCTTCCTACTGTTGAAGTATAAGGAATCGCTTTTATTTTCTCTATCTCATTAGGTGTCTTAGGACACTGATCCTTGAATAGAGTGATTCCATACCTATAAGGGTGAAATCATTTCTTAGAGTCATGCATACTAAAACGAGTAAGGATATCATCGATATACTTTGCTTGTGATAAGCCTAATATTCTTTGTTTTCGATCTCGCAAAAGCTTGACCTCGAGGATGTGGCTAGTTTTTCTCAAGTCCTTCATATCAAACAACCCAGATAACCATACTTTTATCAAAGATAACACGCCCACATCATTTTTGATGAGCAAGATATTATCTACATAAAGTACTAGAAAGACTACCATGCTTCCGTCATACTTTTTGTACACACAAGACTCATTTGGACTCTAATCAAAATCATAAGACTTTATGGCTTGATCAAACCGAGTATTTTAAGATCTTAATGCCTGCTTAAGTCCATAAATAGATTTATTAAGCTTGCACAATATGTGCAATTGGCCCTTTGCTATGAAATCGTCTAGTTGTACCATATAGATACTCTCGTCAAGACTTCTGTTAAAAAAGCTGTCTTAACATCTATTTGCTAAATTTCATAATTAAAATGAGCAGCAATAGATAAGAGAATTCGAATAGACTTAAGCATGGCTACCGACGAAAAGGCTTTCTCATAATCGATTCCTTCTTTCTGAGTGAACCCTTTTGCAACAAGCCTACCTTTGAAGGTTTCAACCTTCCCGTCTGCTCCTCTCTTACTCTTGTAGATCCACTTGCATCCAATGACATTTATCTCTTCAGATGGTTCGACAAGTTTTTAGACCTGATTAGAATATATAGATTCCATCTCTGAATTCATAGCCTTTTGCCAAAGATCTCCATTTTTATTCTGAAGTGCTTCATTGTAGTTACAGGATTTGATATCTAGTTTAGTCTAGATCTTGTCAAAAGGCTCTCCCAAGAACATATACCAATCACGTTGTTGAATAACCCTCCCACTACGTCAAAGCACTACTTGTGTCTGTGTACTAACAGTAACACGCAATGCAGAATCTGAACCCGATGCACCATTACCCATATGCTCGTCTAGTATGTTAATAGTAGCACCATGTTCATGATTTGCACATGTCCCCATAATCCTCTCACTATGACGAGATAATGAGATATCAATGTCTTGTGGTTATTCTTTTGTTCTACTGGTATTTTCTCTCATTTCTTTTAAAATAATTTTACTTTTGAGTCTGTGGTCTATAATATAATTATCTTCCAAGAATCGAACATTGGTGCTAACAATGACCTTCTGATCCTTAGAATTATAAAATAAATCACCCTTCGTTCCCTTGGGATACCCCACAAAGAAACAGACTTCTGTTCTCGGTTCGAACTTATTTGTGTTCCCTTTCAGCACATGTGTTGGACATCCCCAAATCTGAATATGTCTCAGACTAGGTTTATGCCCGGTCCATAATTCTGTGAAAGTAGAAGGTACTGACTTAAAAGGTATCAAGTTTAGAATATAAACTGCTGTCTCTAATGTAAGTCTTTAAAATAAATCGGGTAATCCTGAATAACTCATCATAGACCTTATCATCTCCATAAGAGTCATATTCATTCTTTCTACTACACCATTCTACTACGGAGTGCCCGATGCAGTCAACTAGGATATAATCCCTTCTGATGACAGGTAGTCCCTAAACTCTTCAAAGAGATACTCCCTACCACGGTTGGATCGTTGTGATTTGATACTTTTACCCAGACGTTTCTCTACCTCTGCCTTAAATTCTTTAATTTTCTCAAAGCATTCAAACTTACGGTGCATCAAGTAAATGCATCCATATCTTGAGTAGTCATTAATGAAACTAACGATGTACTCAAAGCCACCTCTAGCCCGAATTGTCATTGGACTACACACATCAGAGTGAACCAGTTTTAATGGTTCTTTAGCTCTATAACCTTTGACCGAAGAGGACCTCTTGGTGATCTTATCCTCTAAGCAGGATTCACAGACTAAAGTGCCTCCACTTCAAATGAACTCGAAGGTCCATCTTTTACCAGTCTATTTATCTTTTTTAGATTAAAATGACCTAAGCGTTTCAAAGAAACGTTTAGTTCATTAAAAAAAAAAAACTTTCTCTTATAGATTTGTTATTCAATTCAGTCAGTTGCAGTGTAGGAGAAATTGGAGTAATAACATAAAGATCATCCACCAATGTACCAGAACAGATAACCTATTTATTATCCTTAATAACCACAAAGTTATTAAAATAAACTAAATATAAGTCTTTAACCAATCTAGAAACAGAAACTAAGTTTCTTCTAATTAAAGGTACATAAAAATAATCTCTTAATATTAAAATCCGATATCTACTAAAACTAAGAGTGACATCTCTCACTGTAACTGCTGTCACCTTTGTATTATTGCCCATATGCAAATAAATCTCTCCATCATTAAGTTCTCGAATTTTTTAGAACCTCTGTAATGAATTGTAGACATGATTAGTGGCTCTCATATCTACACACCAGGTACCCGTAAATAACACCGCTAAATATGTTTTCATAACCAGTGAAAAGAAATTACCTTATTTGTTCAGCTTGTTGAGATAAACTGGACATTGCCTTTTCTAGTGCTGTGTCTGATTGTAGTAAAAATATCTGTCTTTCAGCTTTTTCACATAAGTATGAGGCCACTAACTACCTTGAAAATCGTGTCACCATATTTTGAACTTTTTTCTTCTTCATACTTTTTTACCTAGAGGAAGAACCCTTTTCAGAAATAAATACATTTTCTAGCATTAAAAGAATAATCTTGGTAGTTAAAGCTATATCCAAGTTACTTTTTCAGTTAACAAAATTCGATCCCATTAATTTATTTTCTTTGAGTATTGACATGAGTTGATTGAAAACTATTTTAATTCAGAGAATTACATAATTAAAAATAATCGTTAATTGTGACGAGAAAAACTTTGAATTTATTTTAATTTGTTCTCCTTTACCATTAAAAAAAATTCGCCTGTAGCCTGATACCTTGTGAATAGCATGTCTTGATGAGAGTACGTCTACTATTCATTGTTTGTCCAGACATGTCAATTCTTATTAATTTTACTATTTAAACAACTGATCCTGCTAAGTAAAATTAAATAGGTAGGATAACTTCGATATAGTAGATAATAGCAGTGACTCAGACAAAGAGAATACTATTATATACAGCTAAGTATTAACCACAATCTAATTTCAAATCAATCGCTTCGCAATAAACTCTTAGATGGAGAAGTGATCCACACTAACAATTATTCAAAATTATTCCTGAAAGAGGTTCGTATTGGCGATACCGTAATTAATCTATCCGATGTGGATGAAGGCCTTACTGCCAACACGCAGAATTAATTACATCGTCTACAAACTAGTGAAGGAGATCGCAAAATTTATCAGCGAATAAATTTTCTCTCTCATTTATATTTTTTTAAAAAAATTGAGGATTATAAAAATTCGTATAATTAAAATAAATTTATTAATTACAAAAATCACACGATATGAAAGAATCTAAAACATCTTTCTGCGTACATGATTCTAAAGATTTTGGTTTGTCAAACCATCTTTTCGTGTTTTAATGCGTCACAAATAAAATATCCGATGAATGCATAATTTTTTTTTAAACTTTTCAGCTAAAGTAGTAATTAAAGGTATTCAATTATTTTATTTTTACGTTATAAATTTTTTAAAAATAATAATTTATTAACATTAAATATTTTTTATTTAATTAACTCAAAATCTTGAATTAATTTCTACATTTGTCTAAGATATCTGATTTAATAAAAAAATCATCTTAAATATGTTATTTTATAAAAAATAAAATATCTAAAAAAAATTTATTTAATTAAAATTTTTTTTATTTTATTTTCCTTTACAAAATTTTAATTAAAATCAAATTTTCTAAATTAATTAAATTACTAGGAATATATAAAATAGATATACAT
This sequence comes from Heliamphora exappendiculata, assembly GCA_034768845.1. Classification (NCBI taxonomy): domain Eukaryota; kingdom Viridiplantae; phylum Streptophyta; class Magnoliopsida; order Ericales; family Sarraceniaceae; genus Heliamphora; species Heliamphora exappendiculata. The sequence goes on along the minus strand of JAOTRH010027248.1, from coordinate 9,767 downwards.
TATCCATGCAATTTAAAAAAATATGAATGCAAGATATATATATCCCAGATTTATGATCAAAATGAAACTCTAAAGAGTTTTAATTTCCTAAAAACATATAAGCTTCCAATCTTTCAATTCTTATAGTTGCTTATCGGCATCCGAATCCTACCAGGATTCTTTGATAATTAGTGTTATAGATATACAACACATCTCATATCAGTTATCATCAGAAAAATAGCAGCCAAGGCCCCAAACCATTAGCCACCACTGCTGGCTAAACCACTAGCCCGCCGCTAGCCTGTGCCGCCAAATTCTTGAGGCCTTCCGGCCTCATTCGAGCTCCAATTTTGTCCCTATTTTTTTGGAACATAACTAATGAAATATGCTATTTTTTTGTCAAAAATATTAGTAAAAAAAGCCCAAAAAGCAGGCTTCAAAGGCCGCCAAAACACAAAAAAATGCTATTATCCAAACTCAAAGATACGAATAGAAAAGAAAGAACATCTCAAAAGAAACAAAGCCTCGAATCTAAGTTTAGTAAGAAGAACCGGTTCGACTGTTTAACCTTTCGAGCCCGAGACCCTAGACAGAGTGGGAACCACACAAGCATGTATTAAAACCCCAATGTTGAGGATAAGAATTCAAAGTTATAAGTCCAAGTCGTTTAAGATAAGAGTTAAGCTCGAAAAGTCTTGAAAACTTAAATTTTGACACATGGATATACTAAATCAAGGATTTAAGTACAATTAAGTAGCAAAGGATAAGTGACTTTTGCTTTCTTTTTAGCTTAAAATAATGAGAAAAGTATTAAGTTAAGCATTATGATGATCCAATACTTGTTAAAAAAGTAATATACATAATAATATAGTGTTATAAGTCAACAAAAACAAAGAAATCATTATTAAAGTTCATACACAACAAAATAAATCACAAAATCAGATATTACTAGAATAACTTAATTTGACTTAAAAGATTACATCTATTTAATCAATTGCTATGGGAACTATAATACAAGAAAATACTATATTTCTCATAAACATACTAAAATAATAGGTTTTAGAAGAAAAAGACACCAAAAAGATACATCAAATTGACTTTTAAAGTATTTTTTTTGCACAAAAAGACACGCAAACTAATGCAAAACCCCTTGATTGATGTGGGGTCAAATTTTTGTCCCCCCAAACTGACCCTAATTGTAATCCCTCACCCCAAATATGATAAATCCCTCTAAAAAATTATACAAAATCACATCACCCATGTGAAGGAGAAGAAAAAGGACAAAGTGTGATCATTTTGTTCCCTTAAGCTTTTCCTATATAAACCAAGACTAACACCACTCCCCTTCATTATTTTCATCCAAGTGAGGTGAGAGACCAAATTTCCATTTTTTTTAGTGTTCTTGAGGTGTTCCACAAGTTTGAGAGAGAAAAGATGGAGAAGAAAGGAAGAAAGGAAGAAAGGAAGGAGAAATCAAGGAGAGGAGTTTTTCTAAAGCTAAGTCCTTCCATGACACCATCCATCGAGCCCTCAAGCAAGTAAGTAGAACTTCTAAACCTTATGTCTAATATCCCTCAAAATATTCCCCAACAAATCCCTTTAAACATTCTAAGAATTGAGAACCGAAATCAAACTGAAAAGGCATCGTAGTTGGAGATTTGGGGCTATTTTGTTTATGGGAGATATGAGATGTTGTTGTATGTTGTTATCTTTGAGTTTGATGACCTACAAGTGTGCTGGAGCCTTGGTATTAATGTCTAAAATACAAGCATGCAAAGAAATGGAACCAAAACTTGACATGACATAAGTAGAAGACTTGGACCCTAAGAGACTTGATTTTTGAGAACATAGATATTTTTGTCCTGAATTTTAGAATGCCATAACTCAATGTAGAAAATTGATCTAAGCATGTTCTTTATTTCCAGATTTATCATTTTGTGTTGTCTTTCATTCAAAGTTGGTTTCAACTCATTTGAATAAGTAGAACTCGAGATATTGCTATTTTACCAAAGTGTGTCATTTTTTGACCAGTCAACACCACTGACCTAAAAACCCTAGTTTGTAATATGATCTATACTTTTGTCAAAACATGAAAGTTGTAGATCACATGTGTATATATCTACCCACGAAAAAAGAGCACAATATATTGAGTTTGGATAGGTCAAAACCCATTTTAAAGTCTCTATTGAGTTTCACCCCTCAAGGGACAATTGTGTCACATATTTTTGTGTAGCCCAAAACTCCTATTTTTAGTGACCTAATTCAAAAGTGGTCTACCTGAACATTGTAACTAACATATTGAAGTACTTTCTACCAAAAAATTAGACCTTAAAGTCTTGGGATGTTTCCCCAAAACCGTTTCAAACCCTCTATCTAAAATCGGCTCTGCTGAGTTTTGGCGGCTGACAGACCCTATTTTCTAAAATGGCTAAAAGGTCTACCTTGTTCCAAATAACTACCCTTAGCTCTAAACATGAAACTTGTAGGGTACATGTTGAACTAGAACATACTTAATGATGGCCTCATTTTGACTTGATATGATACCCCTAAACCGAGACCAACAGAGACACTTTTCTAGCCAATTCTTTGAGCAAATTCTGAACCATTTTCGTTTCCGTCAAGTTTTTCACCCATTTGCCTTAGGTTTGGCTTTGGTATTGAACATAAAAGTTGTAGGAAATATTGTAATCTAAATTATCACCAAAAATCATAATCTAATTCCAAGTCTAAGTACCTCAAGATGTTGCGGTACTTTAAGTTTTAATGATTGTGAGAGAATAATAAATGGTTAATTAAATCCTTAAACAAGTGAAGGATTGGAAAAGTGCGTAGTACCCCTTAAACCTAAAAAAAAGTAACCATGGTCCCTAAAAATCAAGAAAACATTCAATGGTTAGAATCGTTGTAGTACTTCACGTTCTAAGAGGGGTAGAACTCTGTGTTGACAGTTATGTTATGTTTGCTTACTAAGCATGACAGTTTTGTTACCCGAGGAGCAAGCTTAGCACATTAACAAAGGCTCAGTTCGTATGCATATAAGATAGGATGAGAGTGCTTAGCCATTATCTTGAACTTGATTTTATGTAAATGATGCATGAAAATGGTTTGAAGTGTATGTTTTGAATTATGACCAGTTTGACCGTCGCATGAACCTGTTGTTTTAAAAAATCATGATGTTTTTAATTCAAGTGTGCTATCCATGATATTTTGAGATAGCATGAAGTTACTATAAATGTATGGTTAATGTTGTGTGGTTATTCCAAAGTGCCAAGTTACAAGGATTTTCGGTCCTTTATATCCCATTATGAGGGAGGTTACCCAACTATGGGTGTTGTTTGTCCCTATGAGGGAGGTTTTCTATTGAGCGGGGGTTTTTGCCTTAAAGGCTTTTGGGTTGAGTCCTAGGTTTTAGCACATACCACTCCTACTTGGTGAAGAGTGGCCCTCATTCCATCACGTTGCTATCTGTGCATTGCGAATTGAGATTACGATACCGTCGGAACTCCCGATCGTAAGATTGACGAGTACTTCAACATTGTTGGGGTTTGAGTCTAGATTTGAGAAAGTGGTCATACATTTTAAATTTGTGGCGGTTAAGCCAGGAATATATTTCTGTTTGCAATACTGAGAAGGTTCTGTATAATCTGTGATATTTTCATGTTCAAGTAAATGCATCAGTTTCTATATTTTTCGTGGAAAATATGACGAACTATTTTTAGAAAGAGTTTTCAGTTATCCTTAACTAAGTAACTGCCTTTTTTGTTTATGATAATACTAAGTGCACTCTCCTGTAACCTCTGTGGTTGCAGATACCAAGAACGATTGGTCCACCACAGGCGTCGTCGAATAGTTATGGTTCTAGTGTTGGGAATTGTTTTGGTTTGGTTTTCTTTTGTTTAGTTTTTAGTTTTGGTTGAGCTTCATGTATAAGACCCTAAAGGTTTTTTTTTGGATATTTTAGAAGTAATGTAAGCCCTTGGGATGGCGAATCCCTAGTGACTCATGTATACCTCTTTTGACATTAAGGTATTGTAGTTACTTAGAAGTTCTTATTTGATCTCTTAATATCTTTATCCCTTGTCTTTCTCTTTGGCCGCCGGTTTAAGGCAGGATCACATTCCTTTGTTCAGGTTTAGTGCCTTGCTCGCAAGGTGTTACAAGAGGACCGATGAACTTCCGTGGTATTTTGACATCCAGAACCTTGCGGAGAAAGGAGAATATCCCAAATTTGCTAGCAAAAAGGACTAAAGGGCAATATGGTGATTATCCACACAGTTTGTCATTGGCTGGGGAAGACTATACAAATGAGGGCATTATGAGGTTCATAAGTTGTGTGTCAACACTAAAGAAGGCCAAGAGTTGATGAAAGAGATACACGCAGGAGTCTGCGGGCCACATATGAGTGAAAACATGTTAGCCAAGAAAATTCTATGACGAGGATACTTTTGGATGACGATGGAGACAGACTACATACAGTTCATGCGGAGATGTCATAAATGTTAAATTCATGCAAACTTTATGCACGTTTCGCCATCTCAATTGTATAACCTGACGTCACCATAGCCATTTTTAGTATGGGGCATTGATGTAATCAGCAGGGTAACACCGAAGGCGTCAAATGGGCACGAGTTCATTTTAGTGGCAATTGACTACTTTACTATGTGGGTGGAAACAACCTCCTACTCAGTATTGAAAGCTTCACATGTTGTCAAGTTTATCAAGCAGAACATGATTTGTCGTTACGGGGTCCCTCATGAGGTTATCTTGGATAATGGCTCGTATTTTCAAGATGAGGTCTTGAATCTTTTTGAAGAATATCGAATAGTGGCTCACAAATCTTCACCATATCGGCCACAGACCAATGGGGTCGTTAAGGCAGCAAATAAAAACATCAAGAAGATCCTGTAAAAGACGATCAACTCAAAGAATGATTGGCCGAAACATCTACCATTTGCACTCTGGGAATACAAGACTGTTGGAGAGGGAGCCGCGCAGCAGAAAAAAGATTTATGAATCGACGTCGTAACCGTAAAAAATGACGTATGCGATATTTATGAAAAACAAAAACTATAATTATTTTAATAGCTTAATATCTTTATGAAACTTGTCGAAAAGTTTCAAGAAATCCCAAGTACGTTGAAGACGACCTTACAACCTTCTCACGTATGTCCCGGACACACTACGACGATCACGATGTGTGGGTACCGATTCCGATCGAAGTGTTCTTCCTCATTTTGGTTTCTTCTCACACAATAATCTCAAAAAAGGCAAAATAAATTACCAAAGAGGAGGAGGGGTGGCGGCTTAGTGGGAGAATTAGGGTTAGGGTTTTCTAATAGGAGCTTCCTTTTTTAATATATATAGGAATATAACAAAAGGATATTAAGTATATATTCTTTCCATCCTAAAAGGATATGAAGATATATATACTTAACATAAATAATAAAAGCCACTATCTCCTAGGGCCGACCACTTAGGTAGTAATCCCTAGGTGTGCCAAAAATCAAAACCGCCTCTCATTAATTTAATTTAATTTCTGAATGTCCCCGGCGGCAATACCGGCATTCAAATTAAATTAAATAATTATCGAAACCAACAAAAAAAATATCCGTGCGTATAATGGGCTATGTGAGGGATCACGAGAAAGTATAGGACTCGGGCTAACCGTACGAGAAAACTGGATATTCCTAACTCTGGCCCTGAGCTAGATCATTTCCCGTACGAACCATAACTTATTCCGCTAAAGGTCCTGACTGAACTCTCAGCTCTAACTCAAATTATGTCTTGAGTTGTCAATTATCAAATGCACTGAATTCTCTCCACGTTTAAGATATGGATTCTCGATAAATAAATTAGGTTACTGAAAATCCGATTGAATTATCCTATTCTCCTCGCAACTGCACCACTTAACCTTTTGATATGTCAGATCCGAAGATCCACTATACAGGTTTAGTATAATCAAACCTATAAGCAAAGCACACGAGAGAGAACTCCTTAACCTTAATCGGACGTGATTTCCGTCAGCTGATTATCAATCATCGGACAAATAATGCTAGTACCCAACTCATCGGTATTGTTGATCTTATAGAGAAAATGTCAACCATTGACGACTCAAAGTACTGTATATTATCTGAACAGAATTAATCAATCTCTTCGGGATTAAGAGTTTATGCAATACATGATAATACGGGATATGGATCAATTCATATAGTTAGTATAGAATCGATCATTCCGTTGATCCCGCTCAATACACTCCAAGTGTACTAACACATTGAGCTCGAATATCGAATTCCTAAAACCTAAATTCGATCCATTCGACTTAGCCAAGACCAACTACTATAACGATGTACTACAATAATACCAATGGAATATTCGGGTCCATTGCGATTGTGAACCTACCTGTATAATCTGTCAGAACCTTTGACCTGATCTTCCGTGCAGCACGCACCGAGTCAAATACTGGATAGAATATACAGACTATGCATTCATACATTACAAATATAAATATGAAACCATAAATGCAAAACTATCTCAAATATTTTTTATTAATACGCTAGGAATCCAAAATAAAATACATAAAAAGCATGACTTTTCAGTATACATTTCCAGCAATCTCCCACTTATTCTTAAATCCATACAGGAACACACATGACACCTAACCCTTCTACATGGTTATCAAAGACTTTTTGAGACAACGCCTTAGTAAAAGGATCCGTTAAGTTATTCGTAGATGCTATCTTGGAAACTACCACGTCTCCACGCTATAGGATTTCCCGGATGAGATGATACTTCCTCTCAATGTGCTTTCCTCTTTTGTGGACTAGTGGTTCCTTCTAGTTCGCAATCGCTCGACTGTTATTACAATAGAGTATAGTAGGTGATTGTACCCAGGGTAGAGTTAGCAATACAAGACTGCTTGACGCTCATCCAACTGATGGCTCTACCTCTCAAGGTAAACACATTGCCCAAGGTGGACCTCCTAGAATCTCTATCTCCCTAGAAATCTGAGTTAGTATACCCAAGAGGTATAAGATTATCAGCCTGGTACACCAACATATACTCCCTGATCCTTTTTAGGTACTTGAGTATATTCTTGACCGCAGTCCAATGCTCTTCCCCTGGATTAGATTGAGATTTTCTTATCATGCATACGGCATAACAGATATCTGGGTTTAGTATAGAGTATGGCATACATGAGACTTTCTACTACTGAAGCATAAAGAATACCTCTCATCCTCTCTATCTCCTGAGATATCCTAGGACACTGATTCAAAGATAAAGTAATCCCATGTCTGAAAGGAATAAATACTTTCTTAGAATTTTTCATGCCAAATCGAGCAATAATCAAGTCAATATAATGGGCTTGGGATAAGCCCAACATCCTACGTGATCGATCTCGTATGAGCTTGATCCCAAGAATTTGGCATGCTTCTCCCAAGTCCTTGATGTTAAATTGACTCGATAACCACACCTTCACCGAAGATAGCAACCCCACCTCGTTTCTGATAAGGAGAATGTCATCAACATAAATGACTAGAAATGTCACCTTATGCCCATGACGCTTCTAGTACACACAATACTCGATAGGACACTGATCAAAGCCAAAGCTTTTAATCGCCTGATCAAATCGAGTGTTCCAAAACCTTGATGCTTGCTTGAGCCCATAAATGGATTTCTTAAGCTTGCACGTCATGTGCTCTTGGCCTTTTGCCATGAACCCATCTGGCTGCATTATATAGATTCTCTCGTCAAGACTTTCGTTAAGGAATGCCGTCTTGACGTCTATTTGCCAAATCTCGTAATCGAGATGAGCTGCAATGGATAAGAGAATTCGGATGGACTTAAGCATAGCCACCGGCGAATAGGTTTCCTCATAATCGAGCCCTTCTTTCTAAGTAAACCCCTTCGCAACAAGCCTAACCTTGAAGGTTTCTACCTTCCCGTTTACTCCTCTATTTTTCTTGAAGATCCATTTGCACTCGATGGGTTTTATCCCATCTAATGGATCTACAAGCTCCCAGACCTGATTAGAGTACATGGACTCTATCTTAGATTCCATAGCCTTTTGCCATAATTCTGCATCCTTGTCTTGCAGTGCTTCATTATAGTTTCTGGGTTCGGTATCATGTTCTTCCGGGATCTTATCGTAAGACTCTCCCAAGAACATGAACCTCTCGGGTTGACCAACAACCCTCCCACTACGATGAAGCTCCTGCTGTGCACTCACGATCGGTGGTATCTTATTTCGTTCATTAGGTATGTTTTTCGGTTGTTCCAAATTTTCATTCCTCACCTCTTCAAGAACAACTTGTGACCGGAGTTTGTGATTTATTACATAATTCTCTTTGAAGAATCTTGCATTTGTGCTAACAAATACCTTATGACTCTTAGGATCATAAAATAAACCACATTTAGTTCCTTTACGGTATCCTACAAAGAAACACACATCTGTCTTTGGTTCTACCATACTTGCATCTCCCACCAACACGTGTGCTGGGCAACCCCAGATTCGGAAGTGTTTAAGACTTGGTTTACGCCCAATCCATAACTCCAAAGGGGTTCCGAGAACTGCCTTAGTAGGCACCGAATTCAGAATATATGCTGCCATTTTTAATGCATACCCCCAAAATGAATGTGATAAATCTAAATAACACATGCACCTCACCATCTCCTTAAGAGACCTATTCCTCCTTTCTGCTACACCATTCTGCTGAGGCATACCTGGTGCAGATAACCGGGATGTTATCCCATGTTCTGATAAGTAGTTTCTGAACTCTCCAGAGAGGTATTCACCTCCACGATCAGATCGTAGGGTTTTGATACTTTTACCTATTTGCTTCTTCGCTTTCGGCTTAAACACTTTGAATTTTTTAAAGATTTTAGACTTGCGGTGAAGCAGATAAACGTATCCATACCTAGAGTAATCGTTAATAAAAGTGACAAAATACTCATACCCACCTCTTTCCTGGATGTTCGTGGGATCACATAAATCAGAGTGAACCAATCCCAACACTTCTTTAGCTCTAAGTCCCTTGGCCGTAAACGACATCTTGGTCATCTTACCTTCTAAACATGATTCGCAAACTGGAAGTGCCTCCACTTCCAATGAACCGAAAGATTCATTTTCAACCAGTCTTTGTATCTTTTTTAGATTAACATGACCCAAACGAAGATGCCAAAGTAGCGTTTGGTTCAAGGAGAAAATTTTCGTTTTAAGTGGTAAAACGTGTAAATTATTCTCCTCATTATTTTTATCAGTAAAAATAATAGGGTGTAAAATATGAAGAGCATTTTTTAATGTACCACGATAGATAAATTATTTTTCAATCATAATACTGCATGAAAACTTATTAAAAGAAACAGAATATCCATCATTCCCAAAATAGGAAATCGAAACTAAGTTTCGCCTGATTTGGGATACATATAAAATGTTCTTCAAAATTAAACATTTATTTTTACTGAAATAAAGAACTACTTCTCCAACTGCAACAGCAGACACCTGGGAGTTATTCCCCATCTGAAGGTAGACCTCGTCCTCTCTAAGCTGCTTGGTTACTTGGAACCCCTGCCAAGAATTGCAGACATAATTAGTGGCTCCCGTATCTATACACCAGGTTTTTGTAGATATAACCGCTAAACATGATTCAACTACTAGAGAAAAGGTAATACCTGCAACTTGTTTGTTTTTCCGGTAAGGACAGTCGCTCTTCCAGTGTCCTGGCTTCTGACAAAAATAGCACTTGTCCTTAGGCGCCTTTACCTTTGCCTTGGTAAGTGATGGCTTAGCC
>JAOTRH010027237.1:0-21465 GCA_034768845.1 Heliamphora exappendiculata | reverse complement strand
GCAGAGGAGAGGAGGCAGACTTCATTTACTTTTGGCGACTACAGGCGACTAATTTGGGACAGGAAAATTACAGTGCCGAGATTCTTTGTGTGTTGTTGTTGATTTTTCCTTCTCCACATTTATTGCTTTGCCTTTATCACTCTCTTTATGACTTTTGATCCCCTATCATTAATTTGCCTCCACATGGGTTGGTTTAACACAATGTAAGCTATAAAATTATTGTGAAAGTGCTAGCCAATAGGTTAAAGAGGGAACCAACCATTATATCTGAAGTTCAAAGCGCTTTTGTCCCATGCCGTTTAATTACATACAATGTTTTGGTGGCTTTTGAAACCTTACATGCATTAAAAGGGAAGAGGACTGGGGGGAAGGGAATTTTAGCTTTCAAGATAGATATGAGCAAGGCATATGATCAAATTGAATGGCATTTTTTGAAAAAAAAATTTATGCAAAACATGGGCTTTTGTTCTTCATGGATTGAAAAAAAATTATGTAATGCTTACAATCAGTCACTTTTTCGATTCTCATCAGTAAGGAAAGGCATGGATTTTTTCAACCAACTAGGGGCCTCCGACAAGGCCATCCACTATCTCCCTACCTTTTTCTTTTGTGTGCTGAAGGCTTATCTGCTATTCTTAGCAATGCTAAAATTCAAGGAAAATAAAGGGAATTCAAGCAGCGAGGAACTGACCAAGTATTACTCACTTATTCTTTACCGATGATTGCTTCCTTTTTACAAATGCTACTGTAGAGGAGGGTCACCATTTGAAAGAAGATCTGAAGGCCAATGAGAAAGCTTCGGGCCAGTTATTAAATTACGATAAATTAGCTTTATTTTTAGCTCAAACACAAATCCAGTCAAGAAGAAAATATTGAAGCAAACTTTGAGTGTACCAATGGTTCAGTGTCATGAAAAATATTTAGGGCTGCCTACGACAATGCAAAAAGATCAAAAAAGAATTTTTTGATCAATCAAAGAATGAGCTTGGAAGAAGGTACAAGGTTGGAAAGAAAAGTTGCTATCTAAAGCGGGGAAGGAAATCCTTATACAAGCAGTTGCCCAAGCTATTCCAACATATGTTATGAGTTGCTTCAAGGTGCGTGTAACTCTGTGTAGTGCTTTAAACTCATTAATGGCAAGGTTCTAGTGGGGTCAAGGGCCTGAAGACAGGAAAATACATTGGATTGCTTGGAAAAAATTGTGCAAATCAAAGGCTCATGGTGGGGTGGGTTTCAAATCATTGCAGGCTTTCAACTAGGCCGTTCTGTCAAAGCAAGGTTGGCATCTAATCCAAAAATCAAATTCTTTGTTAGCAAAAGTTCTTAAAGAAAAACATTTTCCAAATTGTCCATTCATGGAGGCAAGGGTAGGATGGAACTCATCGATCACTTGGAAAAGCATCTCGTATGGGAGGGAAGTGTTAAATAATGGAATGAGATGGAGGGTAGGTAATGGAGACTCTATTATGATCTATAAAGATAAGTGGTTACGGCGGCCAAGGTCTTTTAAAGTTTTCTCTCATTGTCTTTTAAATCCAAATAGTAAAGTAGCTGACTCAATTAATCGAGATACAAAGAAATGGAGAAAGAATCAAATCAGACAAGGCTTTCTTGAGGATGATGTTGATTCGATGCTAACTATTTCCATTAGCAACTTGTTGCCTGAAGATAGGCTAATACGGCATTACACAAGTGGTGACAACTACACTGTGAACACAGAGTACAAAGTGGCAGTTGAGCTCAAAGAAAGGAACATGAATTTTGGTGTGGAAGAAGCACAAGCATGGCAAACAACTCCGAATGGTGAAAAAAACTTGGGAACTTGAAAGTTCTAGGAAAAGTTAAGATTTTTTTTTTGGAGAGCCTGTAGAAATGCTCTTCCTACCATGACAAGATTGGCCCAAAAAAAGATACCCATTGAAACAACTTTTACCAGATGTGGTGAAGCAGATGAGACAGTTTAACAAGCCTTAATGGGTTGTATATGAGTAGAGGAAGTGTGGAGGATGGGCTTCACCAAATAATTATTGGAGTGGCATTATGACAGGTTCTAAGATTGGTGCAAAGAAGCTCTCTTCTGCTAAATGTTGAGCAATGCTGCAGGTTTGCTGTGCTAATTTAGGCCATATGGAATGAAAGGAACAACTCTCTCTTCTCAAATATGACAAAAACTAGAGAAGTAGTAGTTCATTTTGCTTGGGATTTTTTTAAGTTATTTCAGGAAGCAAACCATGAAGAGTTAACCAAGAAAGATGCACACAAGGTGCAATGGATCCCCCCTCCTGTTGGGAAATACAAAATAAATGTCGATAAAAGCCTGGATGTGAAAACTAGAAAATCGGGTCTAGGAGTCATTGTCTGTGATTTTGAAGGTAATTTTTTAGCGTCGTGTGCTAAACATTTGCCATGGCTTTATTCTCCAAAAACTATTGAAGCTTTAGCTATGAAGAATGGACTTATTTTTGCAGCAGAGATTGGATTGAATGAATTTTTCTTAGAAAGTGATTTGAAGATAGCCATGGATGCTCTTACAAATATGGAGGAGAATCTATCTGTGTCGGGTGTTGTGATAGAAGAATGCAGAGAAATGCTTAAGTCTTTCCCAAATAGTTGTTTTTCTCATGTGAAACGATTGGGCAATCAATGTGTCATTCGTTTTGCAAAATATGCTTTGACTATCGAGGGTCGTGAGGTATGGTTAGAGGATGGTTCAGATTGGGTAACTCCCCTTATTATTGCTGATGTAGTCTCTATTTCTGATATTTGAATTCATGTTTACAATTAAAAAAAACTTTTTAGTTTTCAAAATTATTCTTTAACAGCAAACAAGTAACATAAATAAAAACTATTGCAAAAACTACCAAGTATTATCTCTAGCAAGCATCACGTGTGCCATATCTATCTATAAGGGTGTTTGGCAAAGCAATTGCTAGTAGTTTTTAACTTTCTGCTATTAATTTTAGTTATAAAAGTTACAAGTTTTTCTAAGCACTTATAATTTCTGTTACAACTTATAACTACATTTTCTTCTATTTCAACTATAAGTTACAATCTTTACTAAATACTCACAACTTTTACTACAAGTTACAATTTATAAGTTACTAATTTCAACAATGCCAAACACCACACACACACACACACACACACTAGACTTTGGGGTCTTTGACAAAGTTACTGCTAGTAAATTTTAGCTTCTTACTATTAATTTTACCTATAATTTATTAAAAAAAATTTAAATACTCACAACTTCTGCCATAAGTTATAACTATTTTTTTCAGTTACAAGCTATAATCTTACTACACTCAAAACTTCTGCTACAAACTACATTCTATAAGCTAATGGTTTCGGTAATACCAAACACCACCTCTAGGTACTTGCCAAGCACATACAATTTTTTTAAAATCATAATTTAATTTTTTGATATTTTAAAAATAAAAAATAGAAAGATAATTTTTGAGATGTATGTAGAAAATTATGTTAGGATGAGAAGTTATGATGGAGTGAGAAGTTATGAATAGAAATTTTTTATATTATATTTTTGTTAGTTCTAGGCAACCCAAGAGGGAGGGTAAATTTGGTCTTAAAAAATAAATAACATATTTCAAATTTTTTCGAAAATTTTTTAATATTGCAAACAAATAACACACGATAATCAAATATTAAAGCAAAGCAAACATTAAAGAGGTTGGGGATAGAGAGATTGAACTAAACATCAAGAATTTATAGTGGTTCAATTTCTTCCAACCTTATGTCCACGCCTCAAATTTCTCATCGAGTATTTTCACTATATAGAATGCTTCATGGGCGCATTCCAAGCCTTTATAACTTCAAAACTTCGATTGAACTATCGAATGTTTACGGGCACATTCTAAAGTCTATTTCAGCTTCAAGAAGATCCTATGAAAACAATCTCATTTTTTTTTTTAATCTCTCTTGAACTCTTCTTTGATGAGATTTACTCACCCACTGAAACGATAATAGGTGTCTTACCCTTGAATACAATAAATGAAGAGTATTAATGAGAAACACTCACTCTCTTTACAGAAATTGATTTATAATAAATGAGAAGGTAAAGAGAGATGAGGAACAAGAGCTGGAGTTCAGTAATAAATGAGAGCTTGAGGAATTTAAAATTGATTCAAGCAATAGAACAGTAAGTGTAAGTCTCCAGTTGAATTAAATGCTGAAAAATTACTCCTTATATAAGCTCTTGAGCATTCATGACCGTAAGAGGTTGGTGGGAGTATTAAATACCAAAAATCCAACCGTTGAGGTCTACCGCGAAGTTGAATTTCGTCGCAGGTGTCGACACAAATGCCTTTGGTGTCGACACAAAATGTTTAGGGTAGGAATCTTCAAGTGATTTGGTCGACACAATTCTTCTGAGTGGTCAACACAATTTCTACAAACTTTCTCACTAACACAACGATGTCGACACATTTGGATCTGGTGTCGACTCATTTGAACTTTAGAATCTGGGAGGAGGAACTTTGTGTCGTCACTAAATTTCTTCAGGAACCCTCGGTATATTTGTGTCGATACTTTTGCACTTTGGTGTCGACACCAAAATTCTTCAGGCAGGCTCGGGATTTTTGTGTCGACTCATCTTCAATTTTGTGACGACACCTACAATCTGCAGGTAGCCTCAGTTCTTTTGTGTCGGCACATTTAGTAACTGTGCCTACTCAAATTTTTGAATACGAAAAGTGAGGAACCACTTTTGTGTCGACACAAATTAAATTTGTGTCGACTCATTTTGAGTTCTGAGAGCTTTGGCTCTTTTATGTTGACACAAAACTTATTTGTGTCGACACATATTTTTAATACCTGAAAGCAACTTCGTCTAAAAGCTAGGGTGTCAAACCAATTGTTCAAAGATGTTGAAACACTTGATATGCTTCAAGTATACTTTGTCTTAAAAGTGTTTGACTTAATTTTTAATTGAGTTCAACACAAAATATTCTCATTCAAGAATACATAAGTGTTTTAATCCTTTTGAGAGTTGAGTAATTTCTTTTGGCTAAAGGTGTCAACTCAAATGTTCAAAATGTGTTAGCACTTTCATTTTAAAAATATAAAATATTATCCTTTTAAAACCATTTATTCTTAGAAAATAAACTTATAAAAATTATCAAAATTAAAATAAAAAGCCTTTGGGCTAACAATCTCCCATTTTTTGATGATGACAACTATTTCAACATTTTCTAGAAAATATTTGAAATATTTTTCAACAAGGGTTCTCCCCTTATCGATATCTTAAACTTATTATGCAATCATAAAAGATAAGCATTCAATCAGCATGATAGCATACAGTTTTAATCTTATTTGCGACAATAATCTAGAAACATTCTGAATTTATTAAAACTTGTGCAACACAACAAATATGTGCGAAGTTATTTTCCAAAAAAGATCCAAACACATATATAAATATGAACAGGATTGGTTATGCTCAAACATATATATGAACATTCATCCAAAATATTTAAACATGTAGCCAAAACATTTAACAATCATTAATAAGCATTCATCCAAACCACAAAAGCACAAGAAATGTATGTTAACCTTTACATCTTCTCCTTTAATAAAAAAACTGAAAGTTTGGTAATGTTTTCTCCCCTTTACTTCACTCACTCTCCTTCTTAACTTTCTCCCCTTTGTGAACATCAAAAAAAAAATTACTGGTCGTCCATGAATTGCTTGAATTTTTTCTTCTCTTCGGCTCTCTGTTTACTTGTAGAGGCTCGTTCCTTCAAGGATTTTGCTCGTTCATCCTTGGCTTCTACGGCTGCCATGGCCTCAAACGTGGCAGCGAGAGCCAAATCTGCTTCACGCTTTAGCCGTGCAGCTTTCTCTGCTTTGGTTTTCTTAGGCTTGAACTGAGTAGCCTAGGCTTGTTTGATCCATTGGAGATGCTCTTCGACCTTTCAGGTGTTGTCTTGGACAGTAATAACCACGCTTTCATCATATTCTTTTCTGATTTGTCAAAGAATGGCATTGTTCGCATTAACAATAGAGATAATGCTGTCATCCATTGTACGACACAATGATCTCCCAGCATTAGTGGCTCGTTCAACTTCTTTGCGTAAGGTGCCGTTGGATTTGTCAAGACTCTTAACTTTGTCAAAGAGTTCAGATATGATGTCGTTAAGATCAAAAAAGTCTTGGTCAACCTTTGCTTGAAAGGAAGACAACGAAGAGGATAGAGTCTTAATCAAGGAAACAACTTCTGTCAGATCAACAGAAATTGAAGCAGAGGAAGAGGCAGATGGAGCATATCCAGGTGGGGGAGGAACGAGAGAAGGACCAGGAGTACTATAAGGGCCAGGAAGGTCAGGTCGAGCGGAAGTAACATGAGAGTCAAGATCAACATGAATATGAGATATATCGCGAGGCGGAGGAGAAGGAGTTCTGACAGAGAACGGGGTACCACGACGAGATGTGGTCCAAACACCAATAACATTTTCATTTTTCATATGTTTAAGTGTGGAACTACCATACAAGCCATGTTTCGAAAAGGGAACCAATTTTTCTTCAGATAAGTCTACGCCAAAGTGGCGAAAGTCTCGAGTTAAGTACATGGCATGGGGAGAGAGGAGTTGGATTTGCTGTGTGAATGCAACATGTCATAAATAAATAGAAAACTTAGGTCTAGGTTCCTTTATTCAAGGATGCACCACATAATGAAGATGTGCATGTATGCAACATCATCGAATTTTCTCATATGGGAAAGAAATATGCGATTCACCATATGATGCAAAATGCGCATCTCTGGCTTAAGGGTGTTGGCTTCTAAAGGCTTGGTAGGGTCAATGTCGTCATTTTTAAAAATATTTTGCACAGCCTCAGAAAAAGAAAAGCCTTCAAAATTAAGGGGTTTTCTATTGCATGGGACACAAATTTGACCACCAGGAATACTGAGTATCTCGTTTAAGATTAACAGAGTGAGGTGAACATCAACACCATTCACCCAAGTGGTGATGGTGGTGGTTGGAATCAAGGGAATAGTGATGTGAGCATAAAATTTTTTGACCAATGTGGGATAGTGAGGTTCTCGGATTTGTAAGAGTCTTTCCCACCTAAGACTAGAAAGGAGATATTTAAATCTCATTTCTATGGAGTCAAAAAAGAAGAAGTTTATACTACATCCGGGTATGACTTTGCGATTAATGAAAGAAGCAAAATAGAGTTGACGAATTTTAGGGGTTTTGAAGTTGATTACCTCAGCCATTGCAACAGGTTCCGGTGCCGTTGCCACCGTCGCTGTAGAGGTCGTTTTCTTCTTCTTGAACGCTCTAGGGTTTGAAGAACTTCCTTTACCGATTCGTTTTGCCCCTTTTCTGATAGTTTTTGGTGGCATTGTGAAAATTTTTAGAGAGATTCGAAGAAGGGATGAAGGTGGAGAGGAAGAGGAGTCGACACGTTTTTTAAAGGAAAAACGACGAGAGATGAACAGTTCTTATAGAGAGAGAGAGGAAAATGATGCGACGTTTGAGGGACCGACGCCTCTATATATAGGCATAGGGATATGTGTCGACACAAATGTTAATTGGTGTTGACACTTTTCTTCGCGAGTGTGGGTATTCAAAACAAGAATTGGTGTCGACACATTTTTAGAAGGTGTCGACACTTTTGGATATTTTGGTCGACACGATTAAGTTTTGTGTCGACTCAAATTTACCGAGAGTCAGACTACGAATATGAGTCGACACTATATAGAAAGGGTCGACACTTTTTCTTGCAATGCCACTTCTATATAGTTTTGGGTCAACTCTGCACACAAATGTGTTGACACTTTTGCAAGTGGTGTCGACACCTTTTCACATACCAAAAAAGAACATCAAAAGCATTGGGATGCAATGAAAAGACATGGTTAGTTTGGCATATTAATCATGAATTAGGAGCACATAGCATATCAAGTTCTCTTCTTATGTAGCATATTCTTTCTTCATTTAAAAGTTTTGTAAAAATATTCGCTAATTGGTAATCTGTGCCTATAAATTCAAGTTCGATATTACCTTTTTGCACATGATCTCGTATGAAATAATGTCTAATCTCTATGTGCTTGGTTCTTGAGTGTTGTATAGGGTTCTTGGATATGTTTATTGCACTAGTGTTATCACATTTTATAGGGATATGATCTAAGAAAAAATCATAGTCCTCTAGTTGTTATTTCATCCAAAGAACTTGTGCACAATAGCTTCCAGCTGCAATGTACTCAGCCTCGACTGTAGGCAAGGCCACTGGGTTATGCTTCTTGCTAAATCAAGAGATTAGTGAGTGTCCTAAGAATTGACAAGTTCCACTTGTACTTTTCTTATCTACCTTATATCTGGTAAAATCAGCATCCGAATAGCCAAATAACTCAAAGGCTATTCATCTAGGATAAAATAATCTTAAGTTTTGTGTACCTAAGAGGTATCTAAAGATGTACTTAACAGTGGTCACATATGATTCTTTAGGATTAAATTAAAATCTAGCACGCATGCATACACTAAACATGATATTCGGACTGCTAGCAGTTAAATATAAGAGAGATCCAATCATACCTCTATAACGCTTTTCATCCACTGATATACCATCTTCATCCTTGTCAAGCTTTGTTATAGGACACATTGGAGTTTCCATGGGTTTTGCCTTTAGCATGTCAAACCTCTTTAATATGTCCCGTGTATACTTAGCTTGATTGATGTAGATTTCTTCTTAAGTTTGTTTAATTTGGAGTCCGAGAAAATAGTTCAGCTCACCATCATGCTCATCTCGATTTCTCCCTGCATACGCTTAATAAAGTCCCATTGTAAAGAGATTCGTTAGTTGCACCAAAAATAAAGTCATCTACATAAATTTGGATAACTAGCATATCATTTCCTTGAGACTTGATGAAAAGAGTGGAATCAATTTTTTTTTATTGAAAACTCATTTTCAATCAAGAATTTGCTTAGCCTTTCGTACCATGCTCTAGGTGCTTGCTTTAAACCATAAAGAGCCTTGGTAAGTTTATAAACATGGTTTGAAAAATCAAAATTTTTAAAGCCAGGAGGTTATTTCACATAAACTTCCTCCGAGATAAAATCATTTAAAAAGGCACTCTTGGCATCCATTTGATAGAGTTTGAAGTTTTTAAAGTATGTAAAAGTAAGCAACATCCTCATAGCTTCAAGCCTAAACACATGAGCAAAAGTCTCATCATAATCGATGCCTTCTTCTTGATTGTAACTTTGAGCTACCAATCGAGCTTTGTTCCTAAAAACTACTCAATTCTCATCTATTTTATTTTTAAAAACTCATTTTGTACCTATGATGGAGTGTTCCTTAGGGCTTGGGACTAAAGTCCAAATTTTGTTTCTTTCAAATTGATTTAGCTCTTCTTGCATAGCTAAGGTCCAAAATTCATCGTTTTTGGCTTTCTCAAAATATTTTGGTTCAGTCTGAGAAAGAAATGCTAAGTTACCACAAACATTATGTAGAGAATATCAAGTTTTGATACCTTGAGATGGATCACCAATGATAAGATCTTTTTGGTGACCAGAAGCAAACCTCCACTCTTTAGGCAATTCTAAATTTTCAAGATTTGAAGATTCAACAACCTGTCGGGCTGCATTTTGTTGAGGATTTGAAGCTTCCTCTTGATTTGGCGCTTTTTTTTCTTTGATGAAAATATCTTCAATGCCTTTTTCTATATCAATCAAGTTATCTTTACAAAAGTATTTTGAAGAACCAATATTAGCGTCATCAAAAACATGTATAGATTCTTCAACAACTAGGGTCCTTTTGTTGAAAACTCTATCGCTTTGCTAGATAAAGAATATTCTAATAAAATACTTTCATCAAATTTTTCGTCGAACTTGCCCAAAAGTTTTTTGTTGTTGTTCAAAACAAAATATTTGCACCCAAAGACGTGAAAATAGTTGATGTTAAGTTTTCTTTCATTTCATAGCTCATATGGGATTTTCTTGAGAGAAGTTCGTATCATAGCTCTATTTATGATAAAACAAGTGGTATTGACAGCATCGG
The DNA here is from genome assembly GCA_034768845.1 of Heliamphora exappendiculata. NCBI lineage: Eukaryota > Viridiplantae > Streptophyta > Magnoliopsida > Ericales > Sarraceniaceae > Heliamphora > Heliamphora exappendiculata. The sequence continues at coordinate 11,454 of JAOTRH010027237.1, read as the reverse complement.
CCCAAAAGTATCTTGGTAGATTATTTTCACAGAGTATGGTTCTAACTATTTCTTCTAATGTCATATTCTTTCTCTCAATAACTTCATTTTGTTGAGGGGTTCAAGGAGCAAAAAAATTATAGTTAATACCATTTTCATCACAAAACTTTTCAAATTTTTTATTTTTAAATTCTTTACCGTGATCACTTCGGATACTTGTAATTTGAAAACTTTTTTTATTTTGAACTCTCCAAGACAGTTTTACAAAAGAGGCAAAAGTTTCATCCTTATGAGCTAAGAATAGCACCCAAGTGTATATAGAGAAATCATCTACAATAACAAAGGCATGTCTCTTGCCTCCAAGGCTTAAAGTCCTTCTTGGACTAAATAAGTCCATGTGCAATAGTTGTAATGGCCTAGAAGTTAAAATCTCATTTTTGGAATGAAAGAAATTTCTAACTTGTTTGCCTTGTTGACATGTATCACACACTATCTCTTTTTCAAACTTGATTTCGGATAACTTAATCACCAATTTCTTTCTTAAAATTTTGAAAATCAAGTTCATGTGTGCATGTCCAAATCTTCTATGCCACAACCAAGTATTATCACTCAAGGTGGCTAAGCACTTGGTGTCATTTTTGAAAAGATCATTTAGAGTAAATATAAAAATATTTTCATGCCTATGACCTTCAAAAATAACTTTATTATTGGTTGAATCTTCAATAACGCACTTAATATGATCAAACATAACTTTGTAACCTTTATCACAAAGTTAGCTTATGCTAAGAAGGTTATGTTTCAAACCATCAACAAGCAAAATATTTTCAATAGAAAGGGAAGAAATTTTACCGATACAACCAATTTCTATTATTTTTCTTTTGCTATTGTCTCTAAAAGTCATAAATCTACCATCTTTTGACTTAAGAGATGCAAACATCGATTGATCACCTGTTATGTGTCTTAAGCAAGCGCTATCGAGATACCACATTCTCTCCAAGAATGAGAATTTGAGGCATACCTGCAAGGAAAATTAAGTCTTAATTTTTGGTACCTAAATTTTCTTGGATTATTTGGTGTTAGTTCCTTGAGGATATGTTCCTTTAGAAACCCAAGCCTTCTTAACAGAATTATTTGAAAGTTTTCTATGTGGACAGTGTGCGACAATGTATCTATGCTCATAACAATGAAAACAAGTGGAATTTGTATGATTAGAGGATGCTTTAACAAAAATATTGCTTAAGAACTTTTGTTTCTTCTTGGGTTTATACCTGATCCCAGCTTTGTCAAAAATATATTTTTGTATGCCAAGAAGTTTATCTAAGTTGTTCTTTCCTTGAGTGAACTTGTAAACGGTTTTTGTAAGGTCCTCAATCTTTTCACTCAAAACTTTGTTTTTATCTTTCAAAACAGAAACTTATTTTGATAAAACAGAATTTTCACTTTTCAAAGTTTCAATTTCGGTTGAGGATGAAATAACTAACTTTTTCAATATAGAATTCTTTGCATCTATTTTTTTCAATTTATTATGCAAATCTTCAAATGCACTTTGCAATTCATCTAAAGAAAAAGGGTCAGGGATTACCTCATCATCTTCTCTAGCCATGAGGTATAGATTCGCTACTTCGTTTTCTTCCATTTCATATTCAGAACTGCTGTCATCACTTTCGCCCCATGCGGCTTTCATAGCCTTCTTGAAGCCGTTCTTGAATTGCTTCTTGAGCAAAGGGTATTCAGCTTTGACATGCCCAGACTTTTTGCACTCATAGCAGATTTATTCATCCTTCTTGTGATCTGTTGTGAGTCTACTAAAATCACCTTTAAACTTGTTTGGCTCGCCTTTGTATCCTTCCTTCTTGAAGAATTTTCTTCCTCTTTGTTTCTTATTTCTAAGAAACTGCTTGAATTTCTTAGTGATGAGGGTCATGTCTTCGTTCTCATCACTTGAGGAGTCTGTGAAACCCTGACCCATTTTAATTTTTGCGGTGTTTCGATGTGTTGTTCATTGTTTTTACAATAGCATATTTATACGCGTTTTGATGCATGATTGAATTTAAATATGCATGTGGGGTTGTTGGGAGTTGCGGTGCAAATTTCAAAAATTCAAAAAAAAATATTTTAGAGGCCTATAAATATCTGGAGTTAGATATTTTCAAAAGATATTTTCAAAACTTCTCGACTAAGTTTTTTTCTTTTTTTCTCTACCTTCTCTTTAACTTCTCGAGGGCTCGGGGCTCGATTTTCAACGATCAGATAGTAGATCATTAGTATCCTCGTGGTGGGCTACGCTTTCATCCGGATAAAATTTTATTTTGACAAAGATCATTTTTTGCACGTGGATTGAGGCGTCGAGTTCTTGACTCAACGAGGTTGGATTCTAGACTCTACTGTTGTTAAAGGGTGTTATGTGTAATTATATGCTGTTTCACCGTTTAAAAATGCATGAAAAAGTTGGTTTATGTTCGCTTGGTATGTCGTGGAACTTGTCAGTGAGTTAGGTTTAGCCTAGTGAGGTTGGCCTCGATTGGTAAACCGTCGAGTGTTGGTATGAGAAGAGTTTTGTTCATGTGTAGTCAAAGCATGGTTGATGGCTTTGGCTTGGATAGCTGACTCCTCTTGAGAGTATGCTAGTGGAAGTTGGAGTTGTGTTATGGATGGCCTTGTGAGTAGGGGCGATGGGGTGTTGGAGACCCTAAGAATTAGTTGTTATGACTGGATCTATGGATTGTGGTAATCCCTTCCGATAAGGGTTCGGTGTACATGGTTTGGCTGGCTTGGGACGATAGGTGAGAAATCATGGGTTACGATGCATGTGATCGATGTGTGCTCGGGAGCGGAAATGCGAAAGGTGTCTGCATGGTTGTTAGGGTTATTAGTAACTCTGGATAAAAAAATCCTAGGGATGGGGTTTCCTTTGTTTGGTGCCGTGCGCTGTCTATGTGAGTGTTGGACAGTGGGTTCGAGGCCATGACGTGGCTGTGGTCTACCTAACAGAAGTTAGGTGAGTAAGCACAACTTTTTGGAGAGAGGTTTTGACGTGATGAAAATGTTGATGAATGTCTTCGTGCATGATTAGTGATGAGCTTGTAATCCTATGGGATGTGTTGTACAAGGTATGCAGACTAATGGTATTCGTATGAGTGTGAATGAGGTCAGAACGCTGAGAGCTTGGTGCAGCGGATGGTCTGAGTACCGTGATTGGAGTTGATAGCAGCTGTGTAACTGTAGTCGATGTGGCCTCGAGGTAGGACTTACAGAGTTCTTAGAGGCTAAGTGTTGATGAGTATGGGGAGTACGCCGAGGTTGAGTACTAGTTTCTTGTTGGCCTTTTTCTTCCCTTTGATGGAAGGAGGGAAAGAGTTTTCCTATAGACAATTATCTTGTTGACGATTGTCTGGTGCGAGTTATTTTATCTTGGGTGGATAGAGATGCCAGGTTCTTGTTTGGTTCAGGTTTTGGGTGTGTTCTGAGACTGTGAAATCTCAGTGGATCTATACCCGTGCTGTAACCCTTAGAGTTGTGACAATCGCCAGGATTGGGTGATTGTTGGACTAATCCTTCGTGGTTTCAACGGATGGTTGAACCATTTGGGGTTGTGTTCCCTATGAGGTCGAGTTGGTAGATCAAGATTGCTTTTTCTTGTTCTTGTTGACAAGGGAATTGGTCTTGAGATGTAGTGTTCTTTCTACAGTGAATAGTTGAGAATCGTTAACCGTTGTGTGCAGCTTGCGAATCTGGCTTTATCTTCTGTTTAGGGAATTGAACTATTCAGATGTTCTGTCTGTGTAACGTGTCTGGCCGAGAGACTCACTAGGATAAGGTGATCTTGTAGCTGTGATGCTGGATTGGTTTTCAGTTGTGTGGAATCTTGTCTGGGACAATAGTGTGTCACCTAGTGTTTATCCAGGGTAAGATGAGGGTTGAGATGAAATACATTCTTTGGTATTCCAGGTGAGTTAAGTGAGCTTCTCTCTGGAGTTGGATGTTCGGGTTGTTGCTCGTGGATGGGCGTTGTGTCAGCTACGTGGTGGCATTGTTCGCGTTAGTGGGGGTGATGATGTGGTATCAAAGTCGGTGATCCTTTGACGCAAAGTTTGTGCGCGGAGTGTGTGACTTCGTGTCACCGATGTCAAGGTTCGACATCCTGTGTTGGACTCGCGGAGATAGTCTTTGGTGTGCATCGTGATGTGCGATTGAGCCAGTTTATGGTAGTAAGAACGAAGGAGTAGTGGTCTCTATGTTCGGGCGTAGAGAATATTTGGGATCAAGTACCGTGGTGGATGGGTCTTGTGTGATACATTTATCGCTGGAATGGTTTGTATTCGGTGAGAGTTATGTTTTGAGGGATGGCAGCTTGAGTTAGATTTTGATCTGACATTTTATGGATGTCTCATTGATGACAGTGATGTCAATGGTACTTGCATGTGTGGATAGTTTGTGTGGCAATCGTATTCACCTCGTGTAACGATAGGTTTGGGATTTCAGTTGCTAGGGCATTTTTGTTGTTGTGCACTATTGCTGGGTTTGCATCAGAGATTGTTGATAGTTGCGGGACAGCGATTGGCTTGAGTTTCAGTGTTGAATTTCGGGGTTGAAATTCCTTTAAGAGGGGGAGAGTTGTGAAACCCTGACCCATTTTAATGTTTGCAATGTTTCGACGTGTTGTTTATTATTTTTACAATAGCTTATTTATATGCGTTTTGATGCATGATTAAGTTTAAATATGCATGCGGGGTTGTTGGGAGTTGCGGTGCGAATTTTAAAAATTTAAAAAAAAATATTTTGGAAGCCTATAAATATCTAGAATTAGATATTTTTAAAAGATATTTTTAAAACTTCTCGACTAAGCTTTCTCCTTTTTCTCTCTACTTCTCGATAACTTCTCGAGGGCTCGGGGTTCAATTTTCAACGATCAGACAGTAGATCCTTAGTATTCTCATGGTGGGCTACGCTTTCATCCGAACAAAATTTTATTCTGACAAAGTTTATTTTTTCACGTGAATCTAGGCGTCAAGTTTTTGACTCAATGAGGTAGGATTCTAGATTCTAGTGTTGTTAAAGAGTGCTATGTGTAATCATATGATGTTTCACTGTTTAAAAACGCATGAAAAAAGTTGGTTTATGTTCGATAAAATGGGTTTTTGGTTTAAAACCATTTTTCGTCGTTTCGGTTGGTTGGAAACGAATTTTTGAGAGTTCCTTTCAAGGCTTTGAGGTTGTTTTGGGTTTGGTTATACTCGTGGGTATCAAAAAAGGTGTTTAGAGGTTTTGATTTCAGGTTTATACATGTTTTGGGAGTTGGAAAACTTTTTTTGGGCTTAAAACTCGAAATAGGGGAAGTCTGGAACGTCCGTGCACACTGAAGGGCGCTTAAGCACCCAGCGGGCACTTAGCGAGCGCTGCATTCTGGTGGTGAGGCACTCAATCTCCTAGCGATCGCTCAGCGAGTGCCGGGGCCGTAGGGCCATTTTCGAGCCTTTTTCTTTTGATCATATATCTCTCATCCGGACTCGGAATTGGGTCATTTTCATATTCAAATTGAATTCCTGGAAGTCTTCTTCCCAATGACACATCTCTCACAATAAAATTCTTTTTGTAAAAATATTTATGACCAAATGAGTGAGAGTATGTCAAGATTTCTTAACCGTTTTTTGCCGAGTGTTTTGGAAAATGTTATTTTTCATCCTTAGTGGAACTTTTTATCAAATTTCATGTTCCTATGGAGTTTATTTGTGGAATAATTATTCAATGCACTTGGAGCAATGCTCCATTCAAATCACTAGATGACACATCTTCACATGTTGAATAAAATAATAACAAAAAAGTGATAAGACCCACTAAACACACTAATAATTGTGAAGTTAGAGTACTACCTAGACTTGCTCCAAAAGTATTGAATATTTGCTCTTTTTATGGATGTCTCATGTGACCTGAGTGTCGGGACGTGACACTGATGGTTGGCTAGTTATGCTACATGCAGTGAAATGCTTTATGTTAGATCCAGGCAACCCAAGAGCAGGGTGAATTGGATCTTTAAAAAAATAGCAATTTAAAAACTTTTTCAGAAATATTTTAATATTGCAATAAAACAAGATATGCAAATATATAATCAGTACAAATATTAAAAGATGATGAATAAAGAAATAGAACCAGACACCAGCGATTTATAGTGGTTCGGCTTTATCCTATCCTACGTCCACTTCTCAAGATCTTCCTTGAGTATTTCCACTATCTAGAATACTTCTGGGCATATTCTAAATCTTTACAAGTTTTAAGATTCTCCTTGAGCTATTTTAATGTTTACGGGCACATTCACAAGCCTGTACAACTTCAAGAAGATTCTATGAAAATAAGCCCATGTTTTCTTCTAATCTCTCTTGAACTCTTATTTGATAACTTTCACCCACTCACTCCAAGGCTAAAGGGTGGTTTACCTTGATTACAAAAAATAACAGGTAATAAATGAAAAACTCTCACTCTATTTACAAGATAGATTTATAATAAATGATAGGGTAAAGAGAAAATGAGGAACAAGAACTGGAGTTGCAGCAATAAATGTGAGCTTGATGATTTCTGAGATTGGTTTGATCAATAGAACAGTAAATGCAAGTCTCCAACCTTCTTAAATGCTGAGAAGTAACTCCTTACATAAGTTCTTGTGAGTTCATAACCGTTGGAGGTAGGTGGGGGCAATAAATGTAAAAAATTCAACCGTTGAGATCTGCCGTATCCAATCGTTGAGATCTACCAAATTTTAAATTTTTGTCTTTAGGGTCAACACAAATAGCATTGGTGTCGACACAAAGTGTCTAGGGCAGAGTTCTTGAAGTGGTTGGGTCGACACAAATCTTCTGAGGGGTTGACACAAATTTTTCACTTTACCTTCCAACGTTCTGGGGTTGACATAATTGAATCTGGTGTCGACTCGTTTGAAACTTCAGCATCCGGATGAACAACTTTGTATCGACTCAACTTGTCTCTGGTGTCGACACTAAATCTATGCAGGAAGCCTCGGTACTTTTGTGTCGACATAAATGTTCTTTGGGGTATACACCAAAATTCTGCAGTCAGCTTCTGTTGTTTTGTACCGACACAAATCTTCTTGGGGTCGACACCAAAATTCTGCTGGCAGGCTCGGGACTTTTGGGTCGACACGATTTGTCTTGGGGTCGACGCCAAAAATCTGCAGGAGGTCTCGGTTGTTTTGTGTCGACACAATTTTCATTTGTGTCGACTCAAACTTTCAGAAATCAAAAGTGAGGATCACTTTTGTGTCGACGCAGAATTGATTTGTGTCAACTCAAAATGAGTCCTGGCACTTTGACACTTTTATGTTGACACAAAACTAATTTGTGTCGACACTAACTTTTTGGTACCTGAAGATCAACTTGAAAAATAGTTAGGGTGTCAAAATATTTGATCAATTGGTGCTGACACACTTGATAAGCTTCAAGTATACTTTATCTTAAAAGTGTTTGACTTAATTTTCAATTAAGATTAACACAAAATATTTTATTCAAAAAATACTTAAGTATTTGAACCTTTTGAGATAGAAGTCATTCCTTTTTGGCTAAGGTATCAATTTTGATTATTCAAAATGTGTTAACACTTTCATTTTGGAAATATAAAATATTATCCATTTAAATCTATTTATTTTTAGAAAATAAATTATAAAAATTATCAAAATCAAATTAAAAAGCCATTGGGCTATCAATTTCCCCTTTTTGATGATTGCAACCATATTACCATTTTTTAAAAAATAATTTAAAATAATTTTCAACAAGAGTTCTCCCATTATCAATATGCCTTAAATAATAAGAACAATTATAAAGACTGGGCATACACCAAAGTGAAAGCATACAGATTTTAACATGATTTGCATATATGATCAAGAAGCATTCAGAATTTATTAGACTTTGTGCAAAACAGTGAATGGGTGTATGGTGGTTTTACTCAAACACATCTAATTTCATATCTAATTAATCAAACATTCATGAAAAAATAAATTTGATATAATGAGCATAAGAACACTACAATTCATTCAAGAAGAATTGTTCAGACATTTAAACCATTCATTCACAATTCATTTAGAAACAGAAATTGTTCAAACATTCCAAACCATTCAAAAATTCCCAAAAGAATGTATGTTAAGAAAATACTTCTTCTTCTTCCAAAAAAAAACTTTAAAGAATGTTTTCAAACTTCTTTCACTTTCCTTTCCCTCACCTTCACTTCTATTCTTCTCTTCTTCTTTCTTCTTTCCTCTTTCCTCTTCTCTCTTTTTTTAATTATCAAAAAAAATTAGGGGTTGTCCATGAAGTGCTTGAACTTCATCTTTTTCTTAGTCTTCTCTTTACTAGCAAATGCTCGTTTCTTTGCCGCACGTACTCGTTCATCTTTTGCTTCACCCGCTGCAAGGGCTTTCCATCTTGCTACTAAAGCCAGGTCAGCTTCCCTTTTAAGGCGTGTAGCCTTTTCTTCTTTGGTTTTTTTGGGCTTGAACTGCTTAGCCCAGGCTTCCTTGATCCATTGGAGGTGTTCTTCCACCTTCTGAGCATTTGCATGGATGGCGGTGACGATGTCTTGATCGTATTCTTTGCGCACTTGATGTAGAATAGCCTTGTTGCAATTTACAATAGATGAAATATTTTCATCCATGGTTTTGCAAAGAGCTCTCCCAGCATCAGTGGCGTTTTCAACGTCACGTCTGAGGCTCCAGTTTTTTTTGTCCAGGTATTTTACTTTCTCAGAGAGGGAAGAGATGGTATTGTGCAAATCAAAGAAATCTGAATCAACCTTGGCTTAAAAGAGAGTGACTTTTTCAGAAAGGGAGTTGACTGAGGAAAGAACTTCAGAGAGATCCACTTGAACAGGACCAGTGGATGATGATGCAGTAGCAAGGGGAACATGGATTGAGGTGGTGTGAGGAGGAGCTGAGTAGGATGGACCAGGAGTATCAAATGGTCCAAAATGATCAGGTATAGAAGGTGGTGAGTCAAGATCTATGGGAATGGAGGATACATCACGAGGAGGAGGAGGAAGAGTATTTTTGACAGATGCGAGTGTACCTTTGTGAATGGTGGTCCAAGTACCATCCACACATGCAATTTGCCTGTTTCAGGGAGGATTTTCCATACAAATCATGCTTGGAAAAGGCAATGACCTTTTCCTCAGAAAGGTTGACCTTAAAGTGTCGAAATACTCTGGTCAGGTACATCCCGTGTGGCAGAGAGGAGTTTTTCTTTCCATGGGAGTAAAACATGTGGGAAATAAAAAGAAAACCTAGATTGAGATTTTTCTTCTCCAAAATGCACCACATAATGAATATGTCCATGTAGGAGACATCCCCAAATTTTTCCATCTGAGGAAAGAAAATATGGTTCACCATATGGTGAAGGATCCTCATCTCAAGTTTCAGGGTGTTGGCTTCCAAGAGTTTGAAGGGGTCAAGGTTTTCATTCTCAAAAATAGTTTTAACACATTCCTCAAAAGAGAAGCCATCAACCTCAATAGGTTTTTGGCTGTGCCAAACACAGATATCACCTGGGGAAATGCACAGTATTTCATTGAGGGTAGATGGAGACAGAGTGATTTCTATACCATTTACCAAAGTGGTGATGGCAGTGCAAGGAATCAAGGAAATGTGCATGTGAGCATAGAAGAATTTAACAAATGTGGGATAGTGAGGTTCTTGGATTTGTGAAAGCCTTTCCCACCCAAGGCTTGAGAAGAGGTCATTGAACCTCATCTCAATCAAGTCAAAGTACTCGAAATCAATAGAACGGCCGGGACATATTTTTGATTTACAAAGGAAGAAAAATAGAGTTGACGAGATTTGGAGTTTTAAAAAGAAATTACCTCAGAGGAGGCAACGTTTTGAGGACCAGCGGTTGTTCCAGTCGTTGTCGCAGTCGTCGTCGCTTTGGTTGTCTTCTTCCTCTTCGAAGTCCTAGGGCTTGAAGGTCCTTCATCAATGGATCGCTTCGATCCTTTGCCCATCGTCTTTGGTGGTATTTTGATGGATTTGGTTTTGGATTTGAGAATAAGAAGGGGGGTCAACTCAGGGTTTGAAGGAGAGGAAGTGGGAGACGAACGGTTTTGTGAGAGAGAGAGCGGGAAACGAAATGACGTTTCGTGGACCATCGCGCCTTTTATAGACGTAACGATTTGTGTCAACACAAATTTCATTTGGTGTCGACACATTTCGTGTCCAGTGTAGGTATCGAAAAGGAGTGACACTGTCGACACAATTTCAGTTGGTGTTGACACATTTTGGCCATTTAGGTCGACCTAGTTAAGGTTAGTGTCGACACAAATTTACTGAGAGTCAAGAAAAACTACGATATCGGCACTGAATAGAATGGGGTTGAAACTTTTGTTCCAAGTGCCACTTCTATACAGTTTATGTCGATACTACACACATTTGTGTCGACACATTTTCACATTTGTGTTGACACAAATTCACTTTGTGTTGACACAATTTTTCATTAAAGAAAGAACTATCAGGCATTTTGAAATGCAATAAAAAGCATGATTAGTATGGTATATAAATCATCAATTTTGAGCACAAATCATACTAAGTTCTCTTCTAATAAAGCATATTCTTTCTTCATTTAAAAGTTTTGTGAAAATGTCAGCTAACTGGTAGTCGGTGCCTATAAATTCAAGTTCAAAGTTTCCTTTTTGCACATGATCTCTTATGAAATGATGTCTAATCTCTATGTGCTTTGTTCTTGAGTGTTGTATAGGATTCTTTGATATATTGATTGTACTAGTGTTATCACATTTGATAGGAATATGATCTAGGTGAAATCTATAATCCTCTAATTGTTGTTTCATCCATAAAACTTGAGCACAACGGCTTCCAGTTGCAATGTACTCAGCCTCAGTTGTAGACAAAGCTACTGAGTTTTGCTTCTTGCTAAACCAAGAGATTAGTGTGTGTTCTAATAATTGACAAGTATCACTTGTGCTTTTCTTATCTACTTTACATCTGGCAAAATCAGCATCCGAATAGCCAAATAACTCAAAACCTATTCCTCTATGATAAAATGATCCTAGATTTTGTGTTCTTAAGAGGTATCTAAAAATGCGCTTAACAGCGATCACATGTGATTCTTTAGGATTAGATTAAAATCTAACACACAAACAAATACTGAACATAATATCTGGTCTAGTAGTAGTTAAGTATAAGAGGGATCCAATCATACCTCTATAACACTTTTCATCAACTGCTTTACCATCTTTATCCTTATCAAGCTATGTTGTGGGACACATTGGAATTTTCATAGCCTTTGCTTTCAGCATGTCAAATCTCTTCAATATGTCCCTTGTATATTTGGCTTGATTGATGTAGATTCCTTCTTGATATTATTTGATTTGAAGTCCTTGAAAGTAGTTAAGCTCTCCCATCATGCTCATTTCGAATTCTCCCTACATACACTTAGCAAAGTCCTTGCAAAGAGATTCGTTAGTTGC
>JAOTRH010027205.1:0-21469 GCA_034768845.1 Heliamphora exappendiculata | reverse complement strand
CTGAAAAGCTGAAGAAAAAACTGTGCATTTATTAAATTTTATTTGTTACGCATTTAAACACAAAAAGATGGTTTGATAAATCATAATTTTTAGAATCGTGTATATGGAAAGATGTTTGATTCTTTCAGATCATGTGTCTTTTGAAATTAAAAAATTTATTTTAATTAAACGAAATTTTATAATCCTAAAAAATATTTTAAAAATCTAAGTGGGAGAGAAAATTTAGTCACAAATAAATATCGCGATCTCCATCACCAGTTTATATGCGATACAATTAAACCTTGCTTGTTGGCAGTAAGGCCTTCCTCCTTAACGGACAGATTAATTGCGGTCTCGGGAGTACAAACCTTATTTATGGATAATTCTGAATAATTGTTAGTGTGGATCGCATTTCCAACTGAAGGGTTCATTGCGAAGCGATTAATTTGGGATTAGGTGATGGTTAACACTTAACTGTATATAATTGTATTATCTCCAACTGAGTCACTGCTATTATATACTGAATCCAAATTATGTCAGTTATTTAATTTTACTTGACATGGTCAGCTGTCTAGATAGTAAAATTTTTAAAAAAATGATCTGTCAGGTCTTATGATGGATAGTAGATGTCCACCCAACGTGGCAAGCTATTCACAGGTTACCATATTGCTGGCGAATTAATTTTAAAATGGTAGAGAAAACCAAATTAAAATGAATTTAAAATTTTGCTCATTATAATTAACAATTTTTTAATTATGTGATTCTCAAAATTAAAATGGATTTCAACCCATTCGCTTCAATACTAAAAGAAAACAAACTTATGAGACCCAATTTTGTTGACTGAAAATGTAACTTGGATATAGTTTTAACTACAAATTTTATTTTTTCAATACCATAAAATGTGTCTGTTTCAGAAAAAGGTTATTCCTCGGAGCCGAAAGGCATGAAGAAGAAAAAGATTCAGAAATAGAAAGACACAATTTCTAGGGTAGTTAATGGGCCACGGACTGGTGTGAAAAGGCTGAAAAGCAGATGCTTTCACTGCAATGAGACCCGGCACTGAAAAAAATTATGTCCAGTATTTTTCAGAAGTTAGAACAAATAGGGTAATTTTTGTTCACTGATTGTGAAAACATGTTTAGCGGTGTTATCTACCGGTATCTGATGTGTAGATACGAGAGCCACTAATCATGTCTGTAATTCATTGCAGGAGTTCCAAGAAACCCGACAACTCAACGATAGGGAGATTTACCTGCATATGTGCAATAACACAAAGGTAACAACAGTTGCAATGGGAGATGTTTCTCTCAGTTTTGGTAGAGATCGAGTTTTAATATCGAGAGATTGTCTTTATGTACCTGCTATTAGAAGGAACTTAGTTTTTATTTCTAGATTGGCTAAACACGGATTTTTGATTTTTTTAATAACTCTGTGGTTATTAAGGATAATAAACGGGTTATCTGTTCTGGTACATTGGTGGAAGATCTTTATATTATTACTTTAATCTTTCCTACACTGCAACTGACTAAAACGAATGATACATCTATATTACCATATAAGAAAAAAATTCATTCTTTAATGAACCAAATATTTTTTTGGCACTTACGCTTAGATCATATTAATCTAAAAATGATAAACAGACTGCTAGTAGATGGACCTTTGAGTTCATTGGAAGTGGAGGCACTTCCAGTCTGTAAATCTTGCTTAAAGGGTAAGATGACCAAGAGGCCCATTTCGGCCAAAGTCTATAGAGCTAAAGAATAATTAGAACTGGTTCATTCTGATGTGTGTGGTCCTATGACAATCTGGGCTAGAGGTAGCTTTGAGTACTTCGTCAGTTTTATTGATGACTACTCAAGGTATGGACACATTTACCTGATGCACCATAAGTCTGAATGTTTTGAGAAATTCAAAGAATTCAAGGCAGAGGTAGAGAAGCGTCTGGATAAAAGTATCAAATTACTACGAGCCGACTATGGTGAAAAATACCTCTTTGGAGAGTTTAAGGACTACTTATCATTAGAAGGAATTACATCACAGTTGACTGCACCTGGCACTCTTCAGTAGAATGGTGTACCAGAAAGAAAGAATATGACTCTTATAGAGATGGTAAGGTTAATGATGAGTTATTCAGATTTATCACATTTGTTTTGGAAACTCGTTTTAGAGACAACGGCTTACATTCTGAACATGGTACCTTCTAAGTTAGTATCTTCTACTTTTATAGAATTAAGGACCGGGTGTAAGCCTAGTCTGAAACACATTCGAATTTGAGAGTGTCCAGTACACGTGTTGAAAGTGAACGCGAATAAGTTGGAACCGAGGACAAAAAGTCTATTTCTTTGTGGGGTATCCCAAGGGAACGTATGGTGGTCTATTTTAGAATTATAAGAATCAGAAGGTCATTGTTAGCACCAATGCCTGATTCTTGAAAGAAAATTATATTATGGATCACAGACCCGATAGCAAATTATTCTGGAAGAATTGAGAAAAAATACCAGTAGAATGGAAGAGGAACCACAAGTCACTGATATTCTATTACCTAGTCGTAGTGAGAGGATTATCGGGACATGTGCAAATCAAGAACATGGTGGTGATGCACACGGTTCAGACTTTGCACAGCATGTTACTAAGTACACAGACACAGGTAGTGCCTCGTCGTAGTGGGAGGGTTGTTCATCAGCCTGACCGGTATATGTTATTAGGAGAGTCTTTTGACAGGATCCCAGCAGAACTAGATACCGAACCTTGTAACTACAATGAAGTACTACAAGATAAAGATACAGATCTTTAGTAAAAAGCTATGAATTCAGATATTAAATCTATATATTCTAATCAGGTCTAAAAACTTATAAAACCACTAAAAGGGATAAAATCCATTGGATAAAAGTGGATCTACAAGAAAAAAAAGTGGAGAAGACGGGAATGTTAAAACTTTCAAAACTAGGCTTGTTGCTAAAGGGTTCACTCAGAAAGAATGCATCAACTATGAGGAAATCTTTTCGCCGGTAGCCATGCTTAAGTCTATTCGGATTCTCTTATCCATTGCCGCACATTTCGATTACGAAATTTGGCAAATGGACGTCAAGATAGCTTTTTTTAACAGAAGTCTTGACAAGTGTATCTATATGATACAACCAGACTGATTCATTGCAAAGGGCCAGGTGCACATGCTGTGTAATTTTAAGAGATCCATTTATAGACTTAAGCAGGCATAGATGCCTTAGAACACTCGATTTGATGAAACTATAAAATTTTATGATTTTGATCAAAGTTCAGATGAGTCATGCGTGTACAAGAAGCGCGACGAAAACGTGGTAATCTTTCTAGTACTTAATGTAAACGATATCTTGCTCATCAGAAACGATGTGGGGGCATTATGTACGGTTAAAGTATGGTTATCTGGACAGTTCGATATGAAGGACTTGCGAGAAGCCAGTCATATCCTTGGGATCAAGCTTGTGCGAGATCAAAAACAAAGTATGTTGGGCTTATCACAAGCAAAGTATATCGATGATATCCTTGCTTATTTTAGCATACAGGATTTCAAGAAAGGATTTTTCCCTTTCAAGCGTGGAATCACTCTATCCAATGATCAGTGTCCTAGGACACTTGATGACATAAAGAAGTTGAAGGCAGTTCCTTATTCTTCGGCAGTAGTAAATCAACATCTGCTTTGTCGTTGGCATGGTTAGCAGATATCAGTTTAATTCGGGAAAAGAGTATTGGGATATGGTAAAGAATATAACAAAGTACCTGAAAATTACTAAGAATTTTATGTTGATTTACCAGGCAGATATTTTAGTTTCTTTGGGGTATACAGACTCAGATTTCCAGTTAGACATAGAGCTTAGATCAGGAGACAACCTTATCGATCTTTTACAAAGAGCTGACCGGCTGAGACTTTTGATAGTCATGTATAGGGCATGGGAGTCAGATGTATGGCAGCATGACTTTGAGTATAAGTGGGAGATTGTCGGAGTTGGTATACTGAAAATTATATTTTTAGTATTTAATTTTATTTTTGAATAAAATTAATTTTTTATTTTATGATAATCTTTATGAGTAATGTATGTGTATCATTTATTTGATATGCATGGATATCTAATATTCTGTACAGTATTTAATCTGGTGTGTAGAGTATGACTTGCACATAAAAGATCATATTTTAGTTTTTTACAGAATATAAATTTTATGTTCATAATTTAGATGGAAATGAACATACCATCGGTACGACTGTAGCACAGAGTTTTAGTATGCTTATTTTGATTACGGAGAACTGATAATAGCGTCGTCTATTGTTCCGACACTTTGTACCAGTACACTTTGTGTATATTGAATGGGACATTTGGGGTAAATAATTTTGTACTGACTACAGATTATATAAATTAATTCACACCTCGAGATTATTATGAATAGTTCTTATTCTCTTAATCCTGAAATAATTATTGATTTGCATATATTTAATATTCGTTGTTTTGATTCATTAGAATGTGTGATCTTATATGAATTTATATTCTCGGTGAGTTAAATAGTGGTATTATTTATATTACAAATATTAATTATTGATGGAATTCACGTTCCGAAGATCGGGATTGACAATACCCCCTTAAGGATGCTTATAAGTTTTGACCGGGCCAAACCCTACATATGGCTTTAATTATTCGGCGGTCAAATAAGTTAAGCGGAAGGGTTTAATAAATATTAAGATACCGATTAAATTAAATTGTCAGTAATTAAATTTAATTGGCGGGATTGAGAATCTTAACGTGGAGAGAAATGGTAAGGATTTAATAACAGTAACTCAATGCAAGAAGGTCTTGAGATTATGGGTAAGAGTACAATTACAGTTCTTTAGTAGTGTGAACTGTAATTCAGTATTTTATGAAAATTGTAGAAATCGCAGCTGATTTTTCATAATTACAGATACCGTTTTGCGTCTTTCTTTATTTATAGAAATCGTTGGTAGATGTTTGTGTTCCACTAGAAATCTTACTCATAATTACTCTCCAGTTCCCTGCTGTAACCCTATATATACGCGGGTAAGTTGAACCAGTTTGAGATTGATAGTTCATATAACATATATCAGATATATTATTTTTTATCTTTCAAGACAAAAGATATCGGGGTTTTGCCGGTACGAGTTCTCGGAGGATCGTAGCCCACACTACGTTTGAGGATCGCGTAAGAGAATACAATAAAAAATCTGACTGGAGCTTCAACTCGGAATCAAGTCGTAATTGAAGATTAGATCGAGAAGATGTATTCATCTAAATTAACTTTGGTTGCACGGATTTTATTTTGATATTTTTTCGTCAAAATTTTTATCTGGAGCCCGTTTCGACGTTTGCCCGTCTAATTAATTTTTTACCGAAAATCATTTACAAAAATAATGATCTTGACAGTTTTGTTCCAACAGTAATATATGCTTTAACCTTAGTTCACTTTTATTAAGCGAAAAACAAAAATGATCCACTTAGGTCCTAATTGGCTACAAATATTTTTTTTGGAGATTTTTTTGCCTAAAGCGCAAAAAAAATAGCACTATTCGTCTGGTAAAAAATTAAAAAAATTAAAAAATTAAAAAATCAAATTAAAACACAAAATTTTAAAATATTTTATTCAAATTTACACATCTTTTAAAAAATAATAATATCACTTGTTCATAATTTATTTACCATCACTACCAACAACATATAATTGTTATTATTAACTATATATATAAGAAAATAATTGTTCAATTTGAACAAAAAATAAAAAATTTAACTTTTTATCCAAAATAATAAATTTAAAAAAACTTATTTAAAAACTATTATACCAAGCAATTTACTTTTGATGTAAATTTAAATTTTTTACAAAAAACCAAAAAATAAGAAAAAACTAACTTTTAAAATAATTGCTAATTACTTTTATTTATCAAAACTATTAATTTTCCATTGAGATCACCTCCAATAGTGGAGAGAGAGAGAGAGATAGAGAGAGAGAGAGGATTATTTTAGATCAGTTAGAAATTAGAAATTAGAAATTAGAAGTTAGACCTCATTTGACAATTTAATTTTTACGTTAAGTTTTTTATCTTTTTGTTTAATGTCAAAAAGCCATTTAATGCCCTAATTGGCAATTTTGTTTTTTTGTGGCTAAAAACTGTGAGAAAACTATGATTGCCCGTGTTAGCACAATGACTTTTTTTTTTGATTTTGATAATTTTCATAATTTATTTTCTAAGAATAAATGGTTTGAAATAGATAATATTTATATTTTTAAAATAAAAGTGTTAACACATTTTGAACAATTAAAGTTGGCACCTTAACAAATAAAATGACTTATATCTTTAAAATGTTTAAGCACTTAAGCATATTATATAAGAATATTTTGTATTGATCTTAATTAAAAATTAAGTCAAATATTTTTAAGCCAAAGTATACTTGAAGTTTATCAAGTGTGTTAACACTCTTTGATCAAATGGTTTGACGCCCTAATTATTTTACAATTTGATTTTCAGGTATCAAAGCGTTAATGTCGACACAAACAAATTTTGTGTCAACACAAAAGAGCCGAAATTCTCATGACTCAATTCGAGTGGATACAAATTAAATTTGTGTCGACACAAAAGTGATCATCACTTTTGATATCCGAAAGTTTGAGTTGACACAAATAAAAATTATGTCGACACGAAGCAATCGAGACCTCCTGCAGAAAGTTGGTGTCGACCCCAAAACCAAGTGTGTCGACACAAAAGAACCAAGACTTCCTGCAAAAATTTAGTGTCGACACCAAAAGCAAGTTGAGTCGACACAAGTAGTCCCTCTGAGTGCTAAAGTTTTCAAATGAGTTGACACAAGACCTAAATGTGTCGACACCATGGTGTTGGAAGGTGAAATGCAGAAATTGTGTCGATCCCTCAGAAAATTCGTGTCGACCCAACTACTTAAAGATTCTTGCCCTAGACACTTTGTGTCGACACCAAAGTGATCTGCGTCGACACCGACAACATAAAATTCAAATTGCAGCAGATCTCAACGGTTGAATTTGTGGCATTTATTACTTTCACCTACCTCAAACAGTCATGAATACACAAGAACTTATATAGAGAGTAACTTCTCAGCATTTAAAAAAAATGGAGACTTCTATTCACTGTTCCATTGTTCAAATCAATCTCAAGAATCTTAAGTTCACATTTATTGCAGTAACTCCAGTTATTGTTCCTCATTTCTCTTTACCTTCTCATTTATTGTAAACTTTTTCTGTAAATAGAGTGAGTATTTTTCATTAATACATTTCATTTATTGTATTCAATGGTGAGTCACCCTTTATCATTTAAGTGCGTTAGTAAAACTAAAAAAAAAAAAAGAGTTCAAGAGAGATTAAAAAAAATATGAGTTTATTTTTATAGGATCTTCTTGAAGCTATTAGGCTTGTGAATGTACCCGTAAATATTTCGCTTATTCAAGTGAAGTCTTGAAGATTGTAAAGGCATGAAATACGCTCGTGAAATATTTTAAATAGTGAAAATATTCAAGAGAGATCTTGAGGAGTGGACGTAGGCTAAGATAAAGTCGAACCACTATAAATCATTGGTATCTAATTTTATCTCTCTATCTTTTATCTTTTAATATTTGTATTGCTTCAATATTTGCTTATCTTGTCTTTTTGTAATATTAAAAGATTTTAAAAAAATAGTTTTTAAATTTTTTTAAAGACCCAATTCATCCCTCCTCTTAGGTTGCCTAGAATTAACAGCCCGTTTGGCAAAAAATTAAAAAGCTAAAAATCAAAAATATCAAATCAAAGCACAAATTCTCAAAATATTTTATTTTGCCTAAGGGATTTTTATATTAATTTTGATGATTTTCATAATTTATTTTCTAAGAATAAATGAATTTAAAAGAATAATATTTATTTTTTTTATAAAAAAAGTGTTACACAAATTGAATAAATGAGTTAACACATTTAGCCAAAAAAATGACTTATCTTTCAAAAGGATTAAAACACTTAAGAATTCTTGATTGTGAGAATATATTGTGTTGAATCCAATTGATAATTGAGTCATCACTTTAAGGCAAAGTATACTTAAAAATATCAAGTGTGTTAACACTTTTAAATAAATAGTTTGATACCCTAACAGTTTGTTAAATATGTTTTCAGAACTAAATATTTTGATTCAATACAAATAAAATTTGGGTCGACACAAAAGAGTCGAAACTCTCTGTACTAAAAAAGAGTCGACATAAACTTAGTTTGAGTCGACACAAAAGTGGTTCATCACTTTTGTTATCTGGAACTTTGAGTCGATAGAAATGCCAAGTGAGTCGACACAAAAGTACTAAGGTCACCTATCGAATTTTATGTGTCGACACAAATATCCCGAGTCTTCCCAAATAAATTTTGAGTCGACACCGAAGTCTAAATGAGTTGACATAAATCTCATGAGGGTTCTTGCAGAATTTTGGTGTCAACACTAAGAAGATTTGAGTTAACACTAATTGTCCTCTTCAAAAATCTAAAGAAACATTGAGTTGACACCAAAACCAAACGTGTCGACACCATTGTGTTGTCGAGAAAGATTGCAGAAATTGTGTCGATACCTTAAAAGAATTGAGTTAACTCAATCACTGGAAGATCCTTGTTCTAGACATTTTGTGTCGACCTTAAAGAAATTGTGTCGACACCAGCGATAAAAATTCAAATTCGCTGCAGACTTCAACGGTTGAATTTTTGGCATTTAATGCCCTCACCTACCTCCGACGATCATGAATACTCAAGAAGTTATATAAGGAGTTACTCTTCAGCATTTAAAATTGCTGTAGACTTACAATCATTGTTTTATTACTTGATTCAATCTTAAAATCTTTAAGCTTTTATTTGTTGCTGTAACTCCCGCTCTTGTACCTCATCTCTCTTTACTTCTTCATATATTACCAATCAATTTCTGTAAAGAGAGCGAGTGATTCTTATTGAGACACTTCATTTATTGTATCAAACGGTGAGTCACACTTTGTCCGTTTAGTGAGTGAATAAATCTCATCAAAGAAGGGCTCAATGGTGATTAGAAGAAAACAGTAAATTATTTTCATAGGATCATCTCGTGGCTGTTGTAAGATCTTTGAATGTGTCCGTAAATATTCGTATCCCTGTGAATATTCTCAAGGGAAATCTTGAGGTTGTAAGACTTTGAATGCGCCCGTGAAATATTCTCAATTGGAGATTTGAGGAGTAAACGTAGGCATGGAAGAAGCCGAACTACTATAAACTATTGGTGTTTGGTTCATTCTCTCTATCCCTAACCTCTTTAATATTTGTGTTGTTCTAATTTTTGATTATCTTGTTATATTTGTTTGCAATATTAAAATTTTTTTTTAAAAATTTTAAAAATTATTATTATCTTTTTAAAATCTAATTTACCCCCTTTTGAATTGCCTATAACTAATACAAAATTTTATAATTTTTAAAATACAATAATATCTATTATTTATAACTTATTTACTACTACCACATATATATAATTGTTATTATCAAATATATAAAAATCTATAATTGTCCACTTTGAATAAAAAGTAAAAAAATTAACTTTTTATCCAAATAATTAATTTTTAAAAAAATTAACTTAAAAATTAAGTTACCAAACAGTTTACTTTGATTTCAATTTAACTTTTTAACTAAAAACAAAAAAAAACTTTCAAACTAGTTGTCAATTAGGCCTTAAGTTTTGTTTCTTAACCTTGACTATTTGCATTTTTTTATTGGATGCGTTTGGGAATACTACTGCTAATAGCTTATAGATTGTAGTTTGTAGTATAAATTATAAGTGTTTGGTAAAAATTGTAACTTATCGATGAAAAAGAAAAAAAAATAATTAAAAATTGTAGCAAAAAAATTGTAAGTGTTTGAAATAAATTGTAGCTTATAACTAAAAGTAATATAACAAGAAGCTAAAAGCAGAAACTAAAATCTTTGCCAAATACCCCTTGTCTTATAGTCTTTTAACTTTTTATTTTTATTTTTTACAAAAAAAAATATTAATATTTTATAAAAATATCATAACTTTTGTTATACACATATATTTCTTTATAAAAATTATATTTTTAAAATTTATTCGTCAAAATTTCATCAAACAATATCTAAATTGAATATAAAATTATATAAAAATAAAATTTTAAAAATTATAACAACTACTTTCTTACATAAAACTCTTTATTTTTTATTTTTAGCTTTTTATCTTTCAGCTTAAAATAATTTTAAATTAAAGATGTTTTTTTTTCATATTTTCTGTTAATTTAAAATTATTCATACATTTCACCAAATAAATTTTTTTATTTATTTAAATTAAAATAACTTTAAACAAAAATTTAACTAAGGTCTTGTTTGGAAGAGCTTTTAAACTATTTTTTTTATAAAAAAAATCAACTTTTAAAATGTCCTGTTTAATTTTAAAAAGATCTAACTAAACTTTTTTTGTTTTATTTTTTCCCATCACCATAGGCGATAAACTTTAGAAGATCCAAACGAATCAAAGGTTATTTGACCTCGTAACCAGTTGAAATTGATTATGCATTAATGATATTAGTCAAGGTCATCATGGGATTCCTGCCCATAGATTAGACCGTAGCCTTTCATTTTCAGAGCGTTAATAATCGTTGAATTTATAATAAAAATGACAATAAATTACACTTACCTCTCTCTATTTAGGTTTTGACAAAAATATTAATATTTTTTATAATTTTAAAAATTACACTAATTATTTCTCAAATTTAATTTTAACATTAAACTCATCAAATTATTAAAATTTTTAACGAAAGCCACCGTTACAATCCCAAAACCACCATCAAAACTGCCTTACATCCCAAAATCACTCACAAAACCACCTCTACCCCAAAACCACCCTACACCTCAAAACCACTTATCGCCTCCCTCACGGCCACCAATCGCCGACCCCCACACTCCGCTGCCGTCGCCGCTGCCACCGCCGGAGGTGAAGACGATCTCCTTCGGGGAGGCACTGATTAGAGCGGCAATTTGGGTGCGTGATCGCTCGACGGCGTTGTGGGAGTTGGCTTACTTTTGAGCAAATAAGCCACGATGTGAGTTTAATTTAGTTATTCAAACGAACTTATTTGCTTATTTAGCTATCCAAACGAACTTATTTACTTATTTAGTTACCAAAACAAATTTATTTGGTTCATAAACCAGGCTACTTGTTTATTTGGCTACCAATTTGACTACATTTGTTTATTTATTTATTTAGCTATTTAAACGAACTTATTTGCTTATTTAGCTATTCAAACGAACTTATTTAGCTTATAAACTAGCTTATTTGCTTATTTACTTACCCAAACGAGTTTATTTACTTATTTGATTTTTGATTTATTTAATTATTCAAACGATGCATCTTATTTTTTCACTTATAAACTAATAAATAAATAAGTAAAATTACCTAAACGAGGCTATTATTACATTTTTGCTTAAAATTGCCGCTAAGATTTACTAGAAGATCTTTTTCCTTGTTTGGCTTAAGTAACTTTAACTAAAAAAAACTTGGCTAAAAGTCAAACAATGTCCAAAAAATGTCTTTCAATACAATAACGTTACATGTTCCAAAGCAATCTATTATATGGATTGCAGCGTACAATTAGAGCCTGTGATGACCACTTCAACCGCATTTTGAGATTAAAATTGATCGCAATATTAGTCTCAGTGTATAAAATATTTGTGTAAAAAATTAAATTAATTAAATATCGTTAAATAAATAATCAAATTACACGTCTTAAAAAATAAATAATTTTAAATTTTTTAAAACAAATAAAATTCATTCATGTACATAACAATATTTGATCAACTTGGTTTTTATGGCCCCGATAGGTAACTTGATTTTTTTGTTAAAAATGCAAAAAATCAAAAAAATTAAAAAGTTAAAAATTTAAATCAAAATATAAAATTTTAAAATATTTAAATTAAAATCTCACCACTTTTAAAATATAATAATATTCTTTATTCATAATTTATTTACTACTACTATCAATTACATATAATTATTAATACAAAATATATAAAATAGTAAAATTATCAACTTTAAACAAAAAGCAAAAAAATTAACTTTTTATCTAAATATCTAACTTCAAAAAGTTAGTTTAAAAGTTAAGTAACTAAACAATTTACTTTAAAATTAATTTAATTTTTTAACTAAAATCGTAAAAAAATAAAAAAATTAACTTTTAAATTAGTTACTAATCCGAGCCATATAAATAATTTATACATTAAAAATAATAAAATAAACAAATTAAATTATCAAAATAAAATCTAAATAAGCTCCACATGTTCTAAATATACGAAACAATTCACTAGGGGTGTCCATGGATTATCCTTACCCACTCAAGCCATTGACCCTAACCAGATCAATATGATAATTGATAATTTTTGCTCATAATTTGGTTAAGATGAGTCTAGTCACCTGCCAATCCCAATTCAACTAGCAAATATTCAATTTTATAAATTTTTATACTTATTAATTTGGTATTTTTGTCAAAAAAAAAAACTATATAATCTTGGTCTGTGATTTAATTGATAATTTCAAAATTTTTTGAGCTTTAAACTTATCAAAAATAAATATTTTTATTTATAAAAGATTATTATAATTGATTAAACGATATAACAAGTTCAATTAAAGAATTCAAAGTAAACAAATTCAACCCACTAAATCGAACTGCACTCATCTATGAACCCTTCAAATTCAGGTGCTCAAAATTGTCAAACTCATTAATCAATTACAAATGACAAAATTTAAAACTAAATACATATAATTAGTAATAAATTAAAACTCAACGCGACCCAATCTAAAGTCTTGATTGGCAACCTTAGCTTTTTGGCTAAAAACGCAAATGTCTGTTTGACAAAAAAACTAAAAAATTAAAAAATTAAAAAGTCAAATCATAACACAAATTATCAGAATATTTTATTCAAACTTCTACCACTTTTAAAATATAATAATACTCATTATTTATAATTTATTTATTACAACTACTAACTATATATAATTGTTAATATTAAATATATAAAAGGGTAAAATTATCTATTTTGAATAAAAAATAAAAAAATTAATTTTTTACCTAAATAATCAATTTAAAAAAAATTACTTTAAAAATTAAGTTATCAAATAATTTACTTTAAATTAAATTTAACTTTTTAATTAAAAATATAAAAAAATAAAAAAATAAAAAAAATTAACTTTTAAGATAGTTTCAATCAAACCCTAACTCATAGACGCCCATAGAATTCACATATTTTCGTTTCTCGCTCCCTTTCCAGACGGTATCCAGGAAAATGAATGGGACAGATGGATTTTGCGCCAAGAGTAGGGGTAGTGGCCCTTCACTGTAGATCTACGTTTGTCGGTTTTTGGAATTATATGATTTTTACTTTATGAAACAAAAATACTTTAGTTTTATTAATCTTCAAGATATAAAATTCCGTGGGACGAAAGTTAAATTTGATTATCGAAGATGGGCCAATAATACTTAGGTCTTGTTTGATAATTTAGTTTTAAATTAAATTTTTTATTTTAAATTATTTTAAATTAAATAAGTTAAAAATTTGTTTGGTAAGTCATAAAAAAAAAACTTAATACTAAAAAGGCAAACTTTTTTTTAACTAAAAATTACTTTAAGTCAAAAGTCAAAAAAATAAAAAAAAAATAGTTTAAAGTCAAAATAGAATTAATAGAATTTTTTATTATTTATTTTTTGTATAATTTAATATTCAATATGAATCTTATTTTATATATTTTGACAAATAAATTTTAAAAATATAATTTTATAAAAAAATAATTTGTATATAAATATATAAGTATATTTTAGATTAATAAACAAAAAGTCAAAAGACTAAAGACTAAAACTCCATAAGTAAAAAGGGAAAAAATTGAAGTTAAAAAACGAAACTTAAAACTTATTTTGAATTTAAGCACAAAAACAATAAACCCAATTTACAATCGATTGCCAAATGAGGCCTTATTTCTAATTAATTTAAATTATAAATTTCTATTATATTTAAAAGAGTGTCGATGTCACATTTGTTTTATATGTCAATTTAAAAGATTGAGATTTTTTTAATTTAATGGTTGAAAAGAAGAGTAAAAGTGAGAGGAGAAAAATAATAATAATAGAAAATAATAAAAAAATTTATTCAAGGTGAGTAAACTCCACTTGAACCCAACTTTTAAATAAATTTTTTTAATATATCATTGCTCAATTTTTTTTAAATCTTAATTATTGTCCAAAACTAATATTTAAATTATATTATATTAAATAATGCCGAGTAATTTGCTAGTTTTATTACAAAATGTATAATAAAACTTATAATTATAATTAATAAAATAAATTTAATCGACTCAACTTAAGGAACAAATAAAAAAATTAAATTCGCATAAAACGGTGACATGGACAATTCAACGTAAGGCCGAAGGTAGGGTTTGCGATGAGCTACGGAGTAGTCGGAAAAAATAAGTACTTTCAAAGTACTGTGAAGTAATTACTAAATATTTTTAGTAAATAAAATTTTTTGATAGTAAGTTAAGGGCCGTGTTTGGAGGATTGATGTCTTAATAAGGCCAGTAATTTTAAGATATAAAATTTTTAGGATTAAATGTCTCAACTTTAGTCCAATATTTTGTTTGTATATTTTATGAGATAACTACTTATCATATACAATTAAAATTTTTTTTTTATAAAACATACATAGAATAAATAATTTAATGACAAAAATATCTATATAATTAAATTGACATTTTTCAATCCCAATCTTGTGTTCTTAGAGCACCATTGACAAAAAAATATTTTTTATGAAGAGATATAAGGAATTTACCATTAAAAGGAATTAAAAAAAATTTAAATTATTGAGTCAATGGTCGACTTGAATCATTACAAATGGTATCAAAATCAACTTTGGTCCCATAATATCATTCGCTTCCGAAGTCGGGTCGACTATCGCTGATCCTAAGTAAGCCTTAAGCTATAGGATAAGATTTTACTCCGAGTTAGGGAGTCGACATTGGGTCCATTCGTGCCCCCACTTGTGCTTTAAGTTGTTACTCATAGCTAGGAATGTACCCGTAACGCAAAAAAATAATAAAAAAATCCTCGAGCGACGCTCTAGGCCAACAAGCCTGTAATAACCCCAGTCCCTCTAGTTACGAATAGTCAGGGACTCCTACTAAGCGCTATATGACGTTGTGGATAAAAAAATAAAAATTCCAAAAAAAAGTAAAAGCTCCAAAATTATAAACTTTGTGCACACTAATAAACTGCTATCCACATCTGAACCAGAGAAAAAACACTTAGATCACAACGACGTCATTGCATATTTGTTAGTGAAGTATTATAACATCTCATCCCATATTGAAGTAAGTTAATAAATATGTCTGATATATAATAGAACAAATTGCTACTAATAACTTGTATTTAAGCATTTTAATCCACGTTATTAGGCTTTTTATTCAAGTTATTAGGTCAGTAATCCACTTGAATTGAAACCCCCAAACATCGGACTTCGACCTCCAATCCATGTGTCCCAAGTCTTGAAACTCGAACTCTGACGTACAAATCCCAAACCCTCGACCACTAACCCTCGACCACCTGGCCCCAACGCCTATTTGTTTTGCCCCTACTGATCAATGATCTTGCCTCTGCCGTTGGATGCTGTCCATTTCTCACCCATTTGTTTTGTCCCTCTTGATTTGCAAACCGAAAGCTCCTCATCTGACTCCCGGTCGCACTTGCTCGGGCGAGCCAAGATATACTCAGCTCTGACTGGCAACTTCAAATTTTTTTGGGTTTTCAGCCTCATTCAAACTATTTTGACTCATAAGCAAGAAGCAACAACTGTGTGAAACAAGTAGGCGCACATTTCAAAAGGGGGGAAAAAAGCCCTAAAACCTGTCCTGAGAAGTTTTTGAAAAATACCAGCAGCAATCTGATTTTGCAGCCCATTAAACAAAACATGTTGGCACACCCAGATTTCCCAACCAGAAATTAGCTAGTCAAGCACCCAGATATGCACTCCATCGACAAAATATGTATCCAAAACACCAAATAAGTATTCAATAATTTTTCTTTACTCTTTTGAATTTTAAACACAGCTTGAATACATGAAAAATACCGGCTGATACATGAAGAATACAAAAAAGATACAAGAGCACGCAATGCTACAATTTTTTTGTGTTTTTTATTTTTTTGAGGTATACTTTGCTTTTATTTTTTTATTTGTTATGTGTTTCACTATGCTAACTCCAACGCGTAGTAAAATTGTGATTTATTATTCTTCTTTAGTTGCTTCAACATTCATCGCAATCTCCTAATTACTAATCATGTATTGAATGCTCAATTGTAACAACCAAATTAATTTAATTCAACATTTATTTTTATTCTTACAAATAATACAATACTAAAAATCATAAAAAATAATATTTCTTACAAACATATCCAAACTGTATCTGTATTTTACTTTTTTTTTTTAATTTTTATTGCATCGCTATATTCATATGGCATTCCATCCGTATCCTGTATTTATATTTGTGCTTCCTAGTAGCTAGTTCTTGAAAAAGGGACACCGAAACAAGTCGACAAACGATCCCAAAGGTCCAAAACTTTTATTAGTTCATAAAGAAGCTAAAACACAACTATGGGGTGTAAATTCTCTTCCAGTTCTGTCATGAATTATGTGATTCCACAGTTCAATTCAAAATCCATCAAAGCAAGAACCACTATTCCAATGAACACAATCAATCTATGTGCAGAAAAATATTACCGGAGGTCTTTGTCAGAGACTTGGATCCCTATGGAAGGAGGGTTTCAACCACAAATTCACTTGCTCTTTTTAGGCTCTCTTGCATAATCATTTATTAGTCCATCTACATCTTTCCAGAAGAGGCCCTCCACCAAAACCCCATCCTTTGTGAACCTGCAACAAAATGTTTGTTTTCAGAAACACTGCATGAAGCATGTCATTCTCTTTAGGGGTGTGCGTGAATTGAGTTGCGGCAGGTTGCAAAAACTTTCAGCTGCCAAAAATGATCAATTCCTAAAGAGCAATCTAAGGCTCTGATTGATAACTAATTTAAAAGCCAGCCCTTTTTTTTGTTGCACTTTTAGCCAAAAAGTTTATTTAGATTGAAAGTAGTTTGATAAATTAACTTTGAAGCTAGTTTTTTCTAAAGTTGGTTGATTAGGTAAAAGGTAAGTTTTTTTGCTATTTGTTCAAATTGAAAAATACTGTTTTCTGTATAATTGATTATAACTATATTTTTTAGTTATTGGGAGAACGCAAGTACTCTATTTCGGATTCAAGAAACGATTATGTATAATTAGCATTGGTAGTGAATAAATTATTAAATAGAGACATTATTGCCTTTCACCATGAAGTGAGAGTATGAACAAGGTATCATAGGGATTAGTGCTTTGATTTGACCTGTTTTTTAGCTTTTCTAACAAACAACCTATGTTAGGCTTTCTAGCTTTTTGGCTGAAAAAGCCAAAAAGCATATTTAGCCAATCAAACTCTAATCGGCAATTCCAACAGTTTGGCAGGTTGAAAAGTTGTAAAATTTTGGAGTTATTTTAAATTCCTTCTTCAAAAATAAAAAATCTATTGTAATTTTTTAAAAAGAAATTATACTTTACGCATTAAGCAAAAGACAAACTAAAACCAACAATAGTAATAAAAATAACAATAACATAATTACATACCTATACAATAAGATCTACAATACATACATATTGAAAAAAAAATATTTACATTATATAACAGCAGCAATCAAAATAATAAATGCTCTAATTTGTTTCTTATAATTTATGCTCTAATTCGTTTCTTATAATTTATGTTCATAAAATAGTATATACATACATACATATATATAACGTTGGATTTTTCGTATATAGAAATACGATAACTAATATACAATTTAGGCAGGTTGGATTGGATTGAAAATGTTATGGAAGTAACGTAAGCCACGAAAGCTGTTAACTTAGAGAAGGAAGTTAGAGGAAGTTAGAGTCTGTTTGAATCTGCTAGAGCTTAAAAAAAGTTAGTTAGAATTGTATAAATACTATCTGATGTCTCTGTATGTAAAAAGAAACAGAAAATAAGTCCCTCTCAATGAGTAAGAAAATATTCAAAAACTTACACAGAAAAAATATAACTCGTAATCAACTCACCCATTTTATTTTTTTCACTCAACTCACTCAACCCAATCCAACCCACTCAACCATATAAATAACACGAGTTGCTGCACATTGGCAACTTGGAATGGGCCGGCGGGTTATTTGCACGCTCCTAATTCTTATTTTGGAATTGAGACAAACAAAGCAATTTGGAGAGAGAGAGAGAGAGAGAGAGACCACTTAGTGACGCTCTTCGTAAATTCTACGGGTGGCTTGGCAGAAATTGATTTGGGATCTGCACTTGCTATGGAAAGAGTGTACGTATCTGAGAACCTTGGCAACTTGGAAGAGACAACCAACCCAGTGCTGCTAAATGATCCCTGAAAAAGGAAATGAGATGACAACTGAGAGATTGAAAATAAAGCCACTTTTTTTTTCTTTTTTTTTCTTTTCAAAAACATATTCTTAAACTTCAGAGCATGTCAATGTCTATGTGCAAGCGAAACCTACAGCTCTCAATTATATTTAGAAGTCATTAAGGAAAGGTAAGAGACATTAAAAAAAGAACAGCTTTATAATAAGTTTAGAACATTAGACCTACGTGATTTAAAATAAGAGCTAAAAGTTCAATATATCTATGACATTTACGCAAGCTAGACAATGTCCTTACCATAATGTCAACTGTGAATTGGGAATTGCAATCCATGGAAAAGTTTCTACCCAAATGAACCGAGTTTGTGCGCATCATTTTCAACAGCATTGCTTTTTCTACAATCCAAAATGGGCCTTCACACAAACAATGACCTTGGCAGTTCTCTAGAACTTAAGCTTCCTTAATAGCAGGTAGAGTGCTTAGCCTTGTGACAACAAAAACTACTCGTTGTGGAAGTGAAAAGACCTCGTTTAATCAATATCCAATAATATGCCAGGACCACATCAATGCAACATTTGTAATTGCAACCCCCACTCCAGGAAGTCTAGAAAGATACTTCTCTGCACTACGTAATTTACAAGGATCCTAACAAACCCTAATTCACTTTTTATGTTTATAGGATCGTTAGTGCACGATCATATGAAGATTGCACAACCTTTTCTTTGAATTATGTCATAAACTTAGGCACAAAGGATAGGTATGCAAAGCCATAATTCCTGTTTTCCCACGTTCAAAAGAACTTAGACGTCATTTTGACAGTAAGCCATAATTATAACATCATTTAAGAGAGACAAGCTTATACAACTTGTCTAAGACATGGCTCCTACGCATTTCACATGTTTATAGAATTCAAAATTTGCACCACCTCAGTACCGGTACTTATCTACCAAAATAATGCTTGAAAACCGACTTAAAAGAGCAAAAACTTCCCGCATCACTTAAATATGCAATAAAGAGATATATAGGAAAACTGACTAAAATAAAGAAACCACCAAACGGAAGCTTCGAAGTGTAAGTATATTTATTCTTGTAAGAAACACACCAGATTGAAGCTTGCAAAACGACCAAATGGGCACATTAACCATTAGCTAAACATTGTGATTCATATAGCATAAAAAGTCAAGTACAAAGTGCAATCATGGTAGAGTATACTTTAATAGTTTCAGTTAACAAGCCTTTTAATCCAATTGGAAATGCTCAGAATTCAGATTAGTGGACTACATTCAAAAACCATGGCAATTTATTTAATAATTTTGTGCGCCTTGATTGCCAGTATAATGAATAAACTAGCACCATGCGAGCATCTTTATCAAACTTTCTAAATCTTTAGCCAAATTTTAGCTTAAAAGCTTCTTTTCCATTTTTTAGCTTAAAAGTTTCTTAAAAGTAAAAAGAACCCTGCCCTTTTGGCCCTAACATCTCAAGACCCATATATCTCTTATCTCTCCTTCCCAACATCAGTGCCACAAAGTCAATCAGCTAGAAATTGAAATAAAAGAGGAGTAAGATGATGAAGCAATATTGCAAGTAGTTGGAACCATTCGAGCAAATATTATGTGCCTTCATAATTAAGAGAATAAAAGGACAAGAATCCATGTTACCACAAGCTGGCTGCAAGCATTGTTGCTTGATCATAGTTCCTTTTAAGTAATTAATCTTACATCTCCATTATGAGTCATACAATATTGCTTGTTTTGAGCTAGACTCTCGAGACATTAAAATGCATTGTTATGAAGAAGGGTTGTAAGCTTCACTTATGAAGCCCAACTTTTTCTACCTAACCCGTGGGATGATGGGACCCTCAAAAAATAAAATGTGTTTAAAGCCACACGTCCACTAATGTTCAGCAATGTAATCCTTAGCCCTGCATCTTTGTCCATGCCAGTGAAACTCCAAAGGCAGCTCGTACAACTCATATATCAGTTGCAACGTCCTCATCTCACAACATAACAATATTATCCACTTTACTCTAGATACCCACGCTCTCATATGCGTCATTACTAGGAAGGGATGTGAGCTCACCTATATCGTCCAAAAACTTTCCCTCCCAAACCTACTATAGGATGTCAATGCTCACACATCAAACAAAAGATCCACCAATTCCAACTTACAGAAACTATGCAAAATAATACCGAAATAATGAATGGGTAAATAATAACTTCCAGAATAATTGAAGTGCGACAATAGATAGCAAAATAAATGCAACAATTTTGGAGTAGATGTCCCTTTTTAAAACTCTATAAATTATGCTATTCGATACTGCCAACGCAATAACCTAGACCTTGAAAAATTCCAATGAAACCCATGAGACAAGCTTGGACAATATTCTCTTCAGTTACTCACGCACCACTATACATTCAAGCATCCAACAAAAAATTTCACATGATGGTAACACATTGAGAAGCCAAACCTAATACAAGATACAAGAGATTCGGGTTCGTCACATCATAGTCAAGATTATCCTCATCCAAAGTATTGATAAAGAGGAAAACAAACTGAAACAACAAATTACATACAGTGAAGCTTTAAACAGATTGTCTTCATAGATATTCTAAAGAAATTCTCAACTAAAAGCCAAGCTTAACTTACAGTGGGAGGATGGGTAAACAAGATCGCATTCTTTTCCTTTGTGTATATGATCAGCTGCAATATTACATTGAATGCAATATACTTGCCATAGTCAAAGATCAAACACATTTTGAAACACTAATATCATTGTAGTACAGAACACCTCATACAAACAGGCGGCCGGTATCAAGATTTTGAAATTTTCATTTCCATAAAAGCCAGAAACTCTGCTCATTTGAGGTTAATACAATTAATTTGCTCTTGGATTTGTCTATACTATTATATTAAGGGAGAACAACTTCTTGGTGTCCCCCAAATTTGAAGTTGTGTGCATAGATGGACCCGG
>JAOTRH010027194.1:0-21469 GCA_034768845.1 Heliamphora exappendiculata | reverse complement strand
TTTTATCCTGGGAGAGTGACGCCGGTGGAATACCTACAACACCCTCGGTAGGCGGCAAATCATTCTTAAGGAAACTGTGATTGCATGACTCGGTTTGCAAATTTCATTCATTTCATTTATGTTATTTATGTTATTTTAATTTGTTGAAAGTAAATAAAGATGTATTTTCTAGATCACCAAGCATGTATTTATTTTGGCGTTTAGTTATTCTCCTAACACAAAGATGTGTCTATATAGCTTTTGGTCCACCATTCTCATTTCTTTTTTCTTTTCAGCATCTCAAATTAAACTCCACAAAATATCATTTTCATCATCAATGGATGCATGATAATTTATTTGCATATACTAAGAGACACGTAAATTAGTGTTTTAAATAAAAATACTATGTATCATTTCTTAAATATGAAAGTCGTGTAGGTCAATTGTAAGTTTAAAATTTATATTATGAAAAACACAAAAAATTTGATTAAATTTTAAACTTTTTTATCAACAAAGAGAGAAAAATATATGTACGATTTTTACAATGTGTTCCCAATCAATAATTGTAACGACCTAAGTGTACTACTGAGCTAATAATTTAAATAAAGAGTCTAACAATGCAGTCAAAATTATTTAAGCCTAAATTATTAGTAGTAGTTTACAAATTTTTTTATATATACTAAATTTAATTTTTATCTCTCACTAACATGAGATTGAGTATCACAATAATAATTCTGGTTCCATTCCTGCAACCAAGGAAATGTATTGTAGCAAATGCAAGTGAACTAAGATCATATTAACTTAGAGGGAGGATCACTTAATTAAGTGATAATTAATTAAGCAAAAGAAAGACATGTCCGAGAAAGGCCCCCCGTTTATCGGGGAATTAAACACGGCAACATTCAGCGCAACAACTCCACTGATGAAAAACTGTGCTTAAAAATGTATTTAATAATGTAGTTTAATTAATTTGTTGCAAACATTGACAGACAAACACAACCCATTAAGCACTAGTTTGGGATGCTAATGCCCTTATTAGTTTAATTAATTAGCGCTTACTGCTAATTTTGAGGAGACCTCTAGCTTATAACCAAGAGCTAGCTGCTTATCTTGGAGTTTGAAGCCATATGACATTATATTAATTAAAAATTAATTATGCTAGGTGCACAAAATCAGCTACAGGATCACCTCCCACATGAGATGAATGTGTCTTAACTCTTGTTCCGTATTTTTGTTCATAACAAAACTCTACATTAACCCTTGTTTGGTTTTTTAAAAAAGTTTAACTTTTTTGCAAAAAAAGAACTAGCTTTTAAATTATACTGTTTGATTTTAAAAAAAAATTAACATTTTTTTCTATCTCTTAATTCAAGAAAAAAAAGTTTATATACATCTCAAACACTAATTTTTCTTGAACTAAAATTATTATAATATTCTTAATTAAAAAAATCAATCCTCTTAAAAAAACAAAAAAAATCGTATTAATATTTCAAACACTACAATTTAAAAATAAAAAATAAGAAGTATATTAAATATTTTTAAGTTGATTATTCTAAACGCCTTATTTTTTACAGTAATTTTTTTACAGTAACTTTAAGATATTTTAAAGTTACTGTAAAAATAAGTAAAAAAGTTATTGTAAAAAATTATTTTAAACGCCTCAATTTTTTATGTCTTTTTTTACTAAAAAAAAAAAATTAAATATCTTAAAAATCAAATATTTTAAATATTCCAAACGAGCTCTTAAAAATATGTTTTCAGTTGTACGTGGTCCTAACCCTATCCTACCGTACCCTACCCTATGGTTCCTTTTCGATTGCTATCTTCGGTCCTCCTACTGATCGATATTAACGCATGTCGAGTCGGCTTATAATTAATATCTAATCTCCAAAAAGTTTTGTAGGTCTAAAATAGTATTTGGTGGAGCTAAAATTATGAATTTATAAATTATAGGTGAAAAATTTTAAAAAATTTTAAGAATTAGTTTTTTTTTAGATATCGTAAGAGAATTAGTTTCAGTATTTTTTTAATAAATTATGTCTTATCAGGTTTGAAATTATTTTATTATTACTAATATACTCCTATTTAAAGATTATTTTTCTGATTTAAAAATTTTAAATTTAATTTTTGAAAATTTTTCAAAACTGTTCTATCCCTTAAAATAAAAAAATCTCTCTCTCTGTCTCTCTCTCTCTGTCTCTCTCTTCAAAAAAAAAAATCAAAATAGAATATGATGCCAGAATACTACAACTTTTCAAGTGATACTTTTAGAATTTCATTACTTGTAAAAACTATTACTGAGACAGAGATTTTTACATGAACACCTAACTGATACAATTTACAACTGATACATTTATCACTTCAAACCAAACATTCGGCTCAAAACATTCAATTGATACAATTTGCAACAGATACATTTATCACATGTGAAAATCACAACTAAGACAGAAATTTTTACAAGAATACTCACCTGATACCATCTGATACAATTTATAGCTGATAAATTCTTCACTTCAAACCAAATATTCAGCTAGACGACCCAACTGATACAATTATAAACCACACCCAACTGATACATTTCTCAAACAATTCTCAACTGATACGTTTCCCAACTGATACATTTTCCACACGCAACCCAACCTAAAAAATTCCCACACAAAACCCAAATAATTTCCCCTCCTCCTCCGCTGAGACCACGCTGGCGATGGTGCGCGGCGAAGACCAGCGACAAGTTTTGGTGCTGGAAATTGGCTGTCGATCGAGCCACGCCAGGGATTGGGTTGTTTCGAAGTCGAACGGAGGAAATGGTTCAATGGGCGTCACCATTGGCAGCCCTTTTACTACCCTCCCGTCATTTAGCGCCCCTAGAGTCTCGTTCTCGATGGTTTGAAATGTGTTGATCAGAATTCCATCCGATTGTAGCATCATTTTTCCGTTCGAGATTATTAGGGTTTTCAGGAGATTATCTGTGTCGGAGAGTAGCGGCAGGGGAATCCATGATCTTGGCGTGGGGTGCAGACCTGGAATCGGAATAAAATCGTCTGTTTCGTCGGAATTGGGTGCGAATTTTGAGCTAAATAGGGTGGGGGAAGACAGAAAAAGTGTCAACATTTTGGCAGAGGAGGTGAAGAGAATGTAGTTGGGAAGGGTAAGAGATTGGGTGACAGGGATGACGGTAGAGGCTAAGCTCATGTCGGTGACAAGGGCGGAGAGAGGCCGAGATACGGCAGGGAGAAGTGGCGGGAGGAGGTAGGAGGAGCGGCGGATGGCCTCGTAGTGGACGTAGAAAGGGTCTTCTGAACTGATCACAGAAGCATCGTTGAAGGGGAGGTGAAGAAGTTGGTTTCGATTGGTCTTAGGGAAAGTGGAGAAGAAGTGGGAGAGAGATTGGGACTCGACGAGGGACACGGCAGGGTGAGGGGTGATGAGTGTGACTTCGGTGAAGACGGCGGCTACGACTTTAGGTGTCGGCGGTGGCTGTGGTAGCTGGGGCTAGGGTTTAGGGTGCCGCCGGTACCTCAGACTGAGCAGAGGAATGAAGGAGAGAAAGAATGAAGGAGAAGAACTGATATGAGTAGAAATGGATTCTGCAAAAACTTCGCCGAGATTTAATCCCATTTTTAAATAGATTCTGCAAAATTTTCAAAATTTCTAACTTATGGAATCAAAATTTTTGAAAACATTAAGTACATTTTAATCAGAAAAATATCGTTGGAACTAGAAACGTGAAAAAAAAGCCTGAGGACTAAAATAGATAAATTTATTTATATTATAGGCGATTGAATTTTGTGCGTTAAAAATTTTGTTAATAGACCTTATGCGTTAAAATCTATTTTTTAAAAATTCGAAAAATTAATGAATAGTTCAATTTATAGAGTGCTTACTGTTTTTCATCCAGCATAAAAAAATTTAATGCGCAAGGTCTATCTGCATAAAAATTTTAACACGCAAGATCCTTTTGAAATAAAAATATTCTAGAACAGATAAATTTATCTGTGCCTTTACACATGAACAGATAAATTTATCTGTAGGCATAGATAAATTTATTTGTTTTGAAGGTATTTTCGGGAGAAATCGTGCAATTGAACCTTGTACGTTAAATTTTTTTTTAATGAACCTTACGCGTTAAAACTTATTTTTTTGAACCTTTTCCTGAAAGCCACTTTAAAATTTTGGGCTGAAAGCCACAAAAATATAACTAGCACACAACATCATCAATTTAGATTCTCCACCGCCCTTATACTGTGCAGCACCTCATCCATAAAAAATTCTGCCCTATTGCACTTTCACTTATATTTTTATATTTTAGTTTTGTTTAAAATTTTAGTCATTTTTTTATCAATCTTATTTTTCTTATTCCCCATCTTAGAGTTGAAAAATATTCACATTAAAACACCGTCTTTTTCCTGTTCCCATCACTTTTTTAATTTGAATACTTCACCTCAAAACGGATAATATATGGGATGAAAATGAGAGATTACAATCCTCATTTCACCCCTTCCCATTGCAATGCACCTCGGCCCAATTACCATCTCTACAAATTACTTTTGAGCCGGCTTGCTAACAAAATAACAAAATCAATCTTAAGCCACAAAAATCAAGCAAAACACAAACATTAAATAAGTCCTAAAATCTGCTCCTCGAAAATCAAATCGTGTAATTTGAAATATTCACACATAACAAAAAAACAATGGCTACACTTGTGCACATAATTATCAAATAGAACACAATTTCTTAGCAAGAAACAAAAGCCTCGCCCATGTGACTAAATAGTGTCCCAATAAAAGGAAAGACAATAAAACTTATTATTATTTTGCACAAATTGTTATTTAATTATCATTCTAAGTAAATCGATCCCAAGGGCTCAGTTGGTGATCGAGGCTTGAGATTTGGTGGTTTGCCCCCTTTAAGATTTTAGGTACAAATAAAGTGCTATCAATAGAAATTATTTAAATTAAATTTTATCTCGACTTTAATTAAATCTCTGTTAATAAACACTATAATTAGTCTTTTCAAAATTAATCGACATGAATACAAACTAACCCGAACACACTAAGATATGAAAAATTATCATTCTAAGTAATGAAGCTCACGTGCAGAAGATGCAATTGCTTAGGTCTTCTTTGCAAATGAATCCAATTTGTTCAAAACTCAGAAAGGGGTTTGCTTTGGACTGGCCCAAATATTCTTGTCTTTCCATGTTCATTCAAAACTTTTATCTACGCATTTTTTTTAAGTGGTCAAAGGTCAAAGATCCAGAACTGCACGAGGGGTAGGGTATATATATATATATATATCTGTTCATAAAAAATTACTTATAAAATTATTTATAATATAAAATAAATGGTCCAAATTAACTTATTTGTATGTGAGTGATACTTCAAGTGAATTTAAATTATTTATTTTTAATTATAAATACATTTTTCAATAACTTTTATAGATACATAAGAATATATATACACACACACTTTATTGAAGAGAAACGAATTTAAAATGAGAAATGAGTTTATTTGAGAGAGAGAGAGAGAGAGAGAGAGATTTGAAATGAATTTATGATTGGAGGATAGGAGATTTGAAATGAATTTGTTAAAAGATAAAGAGATGAATGAGAAATCCACAATACTTTAAACATGATAAAACCAATATTTTGTTAGAGATTAAATTTTCACCATTAAAGGATAATTTTTCTCACACATTTTTGAAACTTTGATGTTTAGAGAATATATTTTTAAAAATTTAATTTTCGATTGTAGGATCTGAACTTGAGTTAATCTTAGCTATATATATATATTCAAAATGTGTTAGAGAAGAGAAAAATACATTTTTAAATGGGTGATGAATTTTTTGATATAGAATTTAAAGTTGAATTAATTTCAACCACTATTTTTATAATCTAGCCGAGGAAATATAGCACATTTAAATAAATGGTCCTGTTTGGCCTAAATGCTAACAATTTGCTTATTTTTATGTTTCTTGAATCTTTTTTATTTTTTAACAAAAAAATTTATTTTTTAAAATCGATTCGATGAGATGAATCTAAAAAATTAAAAAATTTGATCAAAAGATACAATTTTTTTATTACTAAAAACAAAAATAAATAATATAAAATTTGACTTATTAACTTATTTTGTCTTTTTTGAATTTTTTTATATTATGATCAAAATATTTTATTTTTTCGATTTGTTTCGATAATAGGAGTGAAACAATATAATAATTTGACTAAATAATAAAAAAAGTTCTACAAATAACAAAAATAAGCAAAATCAAATATGCAAATAAATAATTATCCCAATCAGGACATATATATATATATATATATAATAATTTACTTAATTGTAATCTTAAGCCTTCAGCTTGAAATTTATTTAACTTTTATTTTGTTGAACATCTGTTAGCATAACGGCCAATTTTTTCACAACTTCTTATTCATTTGAGAGAATTATCTTTATTTCTTAACTTTCTCCATATTCCAGATAGTCATGCAGTTTCATATCTATCTTCTTTTTTGATTTGTGGTTATGGTGGTATTCTGAACTTCAGCATATTATCAATGATATATTCAATTGTTTGAATAATTTTTTGTTGATCTCGAGTATAGGTAGAAATTTTTTTTTTGCGTAAACTCGATGTGAGTTGAGGTATAATATTTTTTATAAAGAAATAAAATTTTTTAAAATTAAAATTAAATAATTAAAAATGTTTAATTAAAAATTAAGTATCATTATTGTTTATGGTTTATGATAGGCAGTCAATTAGGTTCCGTTTTTTTCAATCTAAAATATTTTTTTACCTATTCTTTACTGTTTGGTTAACAAAAAGTAAATAAAATATTTTTTTAAATAAAATAGTTTACATCATAAGATTAAAATATTTTTCTTTTAACAAATTGGTAAGTTGTTTTTTATTTTTTTAAGAAATATATCTTGAATTTGATCTTTTCCAAATTTGTAAATTTTTTTATTTGTTGATTTCTAAAATGAAGGTGGTGGGGACTACTGTTTGGAATAACTTTTTTAAAGCTTTTTGTGCACTTTTCTTTTCGTTTTAAGTATTTTTTTTATATTAGTTAAAACAATTATACATTTTAGATTTCTCTCGTTATAAAAAATAAAAAATGTAAAAAAATGACTAGAATTATTTTAAAAAAAATTTATATAAGATGAAAAAAAGCCTTAAAAGCTATTTTAAGACCTTTTAAAGAAATTTTTTTTAATCTTTAGTAAAACTATTTTATACTAGTTCAAATAATGATACTTTTTAAACTTTTCTCATTACGAGGAACCAAAAAATTAAAAAACAAATGAATAATTTTTTTTAAAAAAAACTAATATAAAAAAAAAAAAAAAAAAAAAAACCTTAAAAAAGCCACCTCCCTCTCTCAACTCTCTCCATGGTCTCCTCCCTCC
This sequence comes from Heliamphora exappendiculata, assembly GCA_034768845.1. Lineage (NCBI taxonomy): Eukaryota > Viridiplantae > Streptophyta > Magnoliopsida > Ericales > Sarraceniaceae > Heliamphora > Heliamphora exappendiculata. The sequence continues at coordinate 14,084 of JAOTRH010027194.1, read as the reverse complement.
CACATAACCACCACCACAACACCACTATCACCTCCAGAACACCACCCCCAAAACCACCCCGAACCATTCTAAAACCGGCCACCAACTAATTATTCGCCTGTAGTTCAGAAATTGTAATTACGGAGACAACTTTGGACATCCGCCACTACCACCACTGTACACTATTTTTGTCGCTGTAAGTTTAGGTAACATTTTCTCACGGTCACCTACGTGTAGTCGCAAACAGCGGTTGAAATCGATATCTGGATTACTAGAATAGAACTGCTGAAATTCAATGAAAAAAAAAAAAAACCGAGCCAAATCTTCTCCTCTCACTCCGCTGGACCACGCACAGTACACATGCATGTGAATTTCTTGCTGAACGCGGTGTTGCAACGCATCCTAAATCAATTATATTGATTTGCTTTGTATTTATTAGTTTAATAATAATAATAATAATAATAACAAATTCTTATTTGTTTGCAAAAATTTAATATTTCACATAAATGTTGATAAAATTTTTATTATTATTATAAGTATAATGAAATTTTATAGAAAAATTAGGTTTTTATGAAATTGATAGGAAAACACAAAAATTTAAAATTCAAATAAAATGAGTATTTTCAGCCTACTTTTGATATAAGTATAAAAGTTAAAGTTTTAATAAAATATTATAATTTTAAGTTAAAGTCAATATTTTTGCAAATTATGAGCTTTGTTTCTCACTAAGCATCACATGTCATTACAAACTAAAATTTCAGAATTAGATGATCCCATCGTAAAATACCTTTAAAATACTAAGCCTCAATAATGTGTAATAAAATTTAGAGAGATGCTAGATATACATGTTAGGCACAAATTTTCTGAAGGAAACTATGTGTGGGGAGCTCCTAAATAAGGGTAAAAATTTGTTGAATAGAAATAGTTCAAAAAATTTGAAAAAAAATAACTTTTAAAAAACATCATCTAGTAAAATAACTTCAAATAAATTTTAAATAAACGATAACTTAGAAATTTAGCTCTGGACATAAAGTTGGACTTGAGGGGAGTTTTTTGAAATTTTTTAAAAATCAAAAAAGTGAACTATGTTTCTACAACTTTGGCGTAATACCGTAAAAACTTTATTTGCGATAACTAAACACTATTCTAGGTCCTACCAAAAATCACACATGCTGAAAATATCTCAAACAAGCTCCAGTACAAATAGGTTTGGAAAAAAACATTGTTTGGTTTCTCTAAAAATTCGAGTAAGGACTTAAAAGTAATTTTTTCTTAATTTTTCTTCGATAAATTTGTTTCTTTTTTTATTTAACTTAGATTACGGATCCATACGCGCAATAATAACTCAAAATCAGAAGAATTAGAGAGGCTTAAGTAGGCATTCAACATATTCATTTAAGTCATGGAAGATAAAACAAACTACCAAGTGTAATAACAACCAATTTTGCATAGTTTTTACCTATTCGATTCTTTTCGAACTTTTTAATTTTTAATTTTGGTTTTAGCTTTTTAGATCAGATTAAATGTTTTAGAGAGTTTTAGAAGAGAAGGTTAAGAGAGGTTTTAGGAGCTCCTTCTTTAAATGTCTTGATCAAAGAAGTTTGGGCTTAGCTTTTGCTCAAAACCAAAACCACTTCATTCTTGATCATTTTCCTTTCCTTCTTCTTTCTTCCTCTCAAGAACTCACTCTTTCTCTATTTTCTCCCAAGGTGATCGAATTTGTGAAGAAGAGGGGTGGGGGAATGGCTCTTTAAATAGGCCTAAGGTGAGAGGTGGTCTTTCACCTTTTTGTCTACCGAAACCACTTCCTTCTTGATCTTCTTCCTTTCCTTCATCTTTCTTCCTCTCAAGGACTCACTCCCTCTGTAATTTCTCCCAAGGTAACTGAATTTGTGAGGAAGAGAGGTGTGGGAAGGGCTCTTTAAATAGGCCTAAGATGAGAAGTGATCTTCCACCTTTTTTGTCATCCAAGTGCATCAAATAGTGTGGTAATTGTTAGGGTTTGCAAGACTAAGTACATGAATAGTCTTGTGATGGTAAGAATTGCAAAAAGTGATGATGATCTTGAGAAAAAGATGTATAAAATATCTACGAAGATATTTTGGCTCAAAACATGATTGGTGGAAAACAATTATATATATTGTTATGAATTAGAATTATGGTTCAAAAAGAAATATGTAAAAATATAATATGCATATTTTTATACAGAAAGCAATATAATGACCACGTTTGGATAATTTTTCACTAGAAGTCTTGAAAAGTACAAGACTTTTTACTAGCTCAAGGCAAACCCTACGGTTAAGTTTTAACCAAGGTTGTTTGGCTGGACCCATGGTGGTTAATTGATAGAGAAATTGAAGGATTCCATTGTGGTTAATTGGTGGAGAAAAAATATATATTCTCATATATCACTATTTTGGCTCAAAAGATGGTATGCAGAATAAAATATATATATCTATACATAAAACAAGGTACATATCTATTAAAAGCTAATAGAGGTTAGGGTTAGCAAGTACACTTTTTATTTGGCTCAATGCAAATCTTGAAATTGTTAATTCTTAAATTAAGGTATAGTTCTTGCTCATTACGCCATATACAAAGAAAGTTAAATTAATTTATTTCGTAGTATTGAATTCTAATTTTCAAATACAAATCAATTATTGCTATGGATTCAAGCCAACAACCATTAATTAGTTAGATTTTAACTAATTTCATCAAAGATCTAGGGTTTCATGTACATTTAAATAAATTAACACAAATCAACTCAAAATATCAAGTTTAATCTAAATCCTACTCCTTGGAGTTCTCAAATTTCAGATTTCTCCCAAAGAAGAAAACCCTAAAAGTTGACCGCTTTTCGAAATTTGGCTCCTTGTTGGTTTAATACAAAATCCGTGCTTTAAGTAACTAGAATCTCACCCTAAAGCTTCCATTTTGATATCTCGGTCCACCAAATTTGAGAGAAAGATGTGTTTAGATCAAACCTCCAAGGATGAAAAAGAAGCACTGCAAGGAGGAAAAAAATGAGGAGATAGCGTTGGCAGTGGGAATGAGTTTTGGACCCTTTTTCATGTTTTTTCCTTCCTTTCTCTTGATCTTTCTAGAACAATGGAGACTTGAGTCACAATGGGAAAAGACAAAAAGAAAGATGAGAAAAGAGCAGGGGAAAGGGGGATGTTGCGTTGAGTTGGGTGGGAGATGGGGTTAGGCGCCGAACGGTGGGGGAACAAACTTAGGGTTATTACTTATGATTCTAATTCCCTTCAAGGCTCTAGAAAATTTTACACTTAGGATTCTAATTACAAATTATGATATTTGGCTTATTTTTACACTTAAACCCTCATGAATTAGAATTAAATTTAAATAACATAAATTAAAATTTTCTAGCATTATAGAATTAATCACAAATTATTATTCTGGTGTCCCAACACGTACCAACTACCACGACATGCATTATTTTTTTATTAGAATCATTTTTGAAAATTTAATTATGCTAGAATAATTAATAATAAAATTATATTGTACCGGGTCTCCACAACCTTCCCCCTTAATTTCATTTTTGAAATTTGACCCTCGTCACGATTCAAACAACTCTGGATATTTGGACCGAACATTCAATTCTAGTTCTCACGTCGCTTCCTCTATACCGTGGTGACGCCACAAAACCTTCACATATGATAGTGTCGTTCCTCGCAACAGTTGCTCCCTAATGTCTAGGATTTTCACAAGTTGCTCCTCAAAGGTAACATCCTCTTCAATTTGTAATTCTGACCAATCCAAGACATGTGATGGATTCGGCTCGTACTTATGCAATATAAACACGTGAAACACATCGTGTACAGAAGATAGCTGCAGAGGAAGAGCAAGCCGATAAACCACTTCCCCAATTCTCTTAAGAATCTCAAAAGGACCTATAAATCGTGGCGATAACTTGCCATTTTTTCCAAACCTTAGCAATCCTTTCTTTGGCAAGATTTTCATAAAAACATGGTTCCCGACCTCAAACATCAAAGGTCTTCTCCTCCAATCAGCATAAAATTTCTGGCGACTATACGTAGTAGCCAAACATTTTTGAATTGCTACAATCTTCTCGATAGTCTTCCTCACAGGATTGGGCCCTAACAAGGACGCCTCTCCAACATCTGCCCAACATACTGTGGACCTACATAGTCTCCCATACAAAGCCTCGTAAGGTGTCATCTCAATGCTAGACTAGTAACTGTTGTTATAGGTAAATTCAGCTAACAGCAAGTGATCTTCCAACGAGCCACGAAAATCTAATACACATGCAAGTAACATGTTCTCAAGTATCTGAATCGTACACTCTGATTGACCGTCAGTCAGAACATGAAATGCCATGCTAAAATGTAAGCTCATCTCCAATGCTGCTTGCAGACTCTACCAAAAATGAGAAGTGAATTTGGGATCTCTGTCAAACACTATAGATATGAGCATGCCGTGAAGTCGAACAATATCCTGAACATATAGCTTGCCAAGTCTGTCTACTAAATCGGCCATGCGTATGGGAACGAAATGCACAGATTTCATCAGATGATCTACTATCACCTATATAGCATCGTGCTCGTTCGGTGATCTAGGGAGTGCCAATACAAAATCCATAGTCACATGCTCCCATTTTCCATTATGAAATCAGCAATAGCTGAAGAAAATCGACGGGTCGCCAATGTTCCACCTTTACTTGCTGGCACGTGAGACATCTAGATACGAATAATGCCACATCTTTTTTCATCCTTTTATACCAGAACTATAGCCGCAAGTCATGATATATTTTTGTACTGCCGGGATGTACAGTAAGTTGAGAATGATGAAATTCTCGCATCACCTCCTCACGGCAAGACTCTAGCACAAATAATATGCCCATAAATCTTAAGCCCTGATCTTACTGAACAGTCCATCCCTCGGCATCGTCTCCACTAGCAACACGATCTCTGTATATTTGGGCCTCACTATCAAGCTGTTGAACCTCAATGATACGGTCGATAAGCGTCGGTCATGTTACTACAGTAAATAATGTGGCATGATCATTAGTTTCTGCAAGACTCAAATCATACTCTTCGATCTCCCCACGACTCTTCCACTCCTGAACTGCGATGTAAGCCAATGCCTTCAACGATTTCCTGCTAACGGCATCTACCACAACATTGGCTTTGCCCGAGTGGTATCGTAAACCAAAATCATAATCACCCAAGTATTCCATCCATCTCATCTGCCTCATATTTAAATCTTTTTTTGCGAAAATAAATACTTTAGGCTTTTGTGATCAGAGAACACCTCAAACTGTTTCCCATAGAGATAATACCTTCACATCTTCAAGGTAAATATCACTGTTGCCAACTCTAGATCACGTGTAAGATAGTTCATCTCATTTGTCTTCAACTTCCTGGATTCATAGGAGACAACTTTACCTCGTTGCATCAAAATACACCCTAATCCCTCATAGGACACATCAAGTATACCTCATAACCGAGCCCTCTCTCCGTTAAGATCAAAATCAACGCCCTAGTCAATCGTCTCTTCAACTCCTAGAAGGCAAGTCCACATGCATCATTCCACACAAATTTAACCCCCTTCTGGGTCAGTCGTGTCATTGGTGTGACCAATCTAGAGAACTCTTATAAAAAGCGACAATAGTAGCCTGCTAGGCCCAAGAAACTATCAATTTCAAATAAACTTTTTGGCCTCTCCTAGTACTGCTTCTATCTTAGATGGATCAACTGCCACTCCTTCTCCTGATACAACATATCCCAAAAACTTGACTTCGAAAAGCTAAAACTTGCACTTCTTATGTTTGGCATAGAGCCGATGCTCTCTCAAGAGTTGGAGCGCAACATGCAAATACTCCTCATGCGCTTCCTTTGACGGCGAATAAATCAAGATATCATCTACAAACACCACCACGAACTTCTCGAGATAGGTACGGAAGATGTGATTTATTAGATTCTATAAGCGTGGCCGGTGCATTAGTTAAGACAAATGGCATAACTAGGAACTCATAATGTCCATAGCGCGTACAAAAATCCGTTGGAATGTCCTCATCCCGGACCCTCAACTAATAATATCCAAATCTCAAGTCGATCTTCGAAAAGCAAGATGAACCATTTAACTGATCAAACAGGTCATCAATCCTTGGCATCGAATATTTGTTATTTACCGTCATCTGATTCAACTTACTGTAGTCAATATATAGCCAGAGTGACCCATCCTTCTTCTAAGCAAAAAGAGCCGAAACTTCCCAAGGTGAAACATTAGGGCGTATGAAATCCAACAATTCCTGAAGTTGCACATTTAATTCTTGCAATTCTGTTGGCGCAAAGTGATAGATGGCATGAAAATAGGCGCAGTCTCCAATTTAAGCTCGATGGAGAACTACACTTCTCTACGAGGTAGTAACTCAAACCGCTCCTCTCGAAATACATTAAAGAAAAATTCTTGAATTTAGATTATTTTAAAAATTGTCATTTCCCAAAACTTAAAAAAAAAATTCTAAGTTTAAAACTGAAACATTTCGATAGAGTTTTCTCTATTTTTTGGATAATCTCATTTTTTTTATTAACCTATAACAAGGCAAACAGAATTAAACTATATGAGATTTCATTAAGTAATGAAACACCACCATCACTATCTAAACAAGTTTAGTAGATCTAAATCACATGATACTAAGAATTATCTATTTTTCTATTATAAGTTCGTGTAATCATCCTCACAATTTAAAACAAATGCTGTACATTCCATTGAATATCAAAAAAAAAAAAAGAGTACAACCAAAAAAACCACAAGTCTTTATATTTTTCTTAAAAAAATACATCTACCACCATCTTGTACCATTCACTAAGGTATCTCTTTTTCTCTTTAACCTAAAAATATTTAATATAAACAATATGAGCCAAAACTTATAGGATAAAGATTAAATATGGTATTATGCATGATTTGTAAGGTGTGAGTGAATGCCAAATACAAAGAAAAGGCTCATGTTCTCATAAACAAATCATTAGTTCATTCTTCATTAGAGATCTAAGTCAATCAATGCAAATTATCCATTTCATTTATGTCATTCTCACCCATTTCAATTCCATTATTCTTTCATTATCCAAGTTTTTCATTTTATTCATCAAGTTCTGAACCGACTCCAGGTGCAGCTTATAGAGTCCCGTGGCTATTATCACCCATTCGGCTATGCGAAGCCTGAAGGATAATAGCCTACTCCATAACTCACCACGAGAAACATTCCTTTTCAATTTTCCAAAGGAACGCCGATGAGTAGGCAACTCGTGCATACTTTTTTAGGAACTAACCCGATGGGTAGGACACTCTACTTGTGCAAGTTTCCAGCCTTTTACTACGGAGCTAGTCAAGCCCAACTTATTCCACAACCAACCACGAGTTCTCAAATCAATTGTGTTATTCTCGTTCCCTTCTATTAAAACAGGGATCCAATCACGATGTCTTTTTAATTCGTCTCCTCAAACATACAATATTGCCTCATTCTTATATGTATAACCTTTGATCCATTTAATTCTTGTCACATTAATTCAAGAACTCATCCGTGGGGATAAACTTTCCATATCATCCAATTAGATTCCTTTTATACAATGATTAAACATAGTGATAATCAATTCATGTATAACAACTCACAATGCAATTTAACCACAACTCATTATATAACAAACTCATCAATCCATCCACATTCATAGTCCAACAACCCACAAATTTTAACTAAATCAACTAACATTTGTTATGGATTACTCAACTAACACTTTACATGAGTCAATTAATAAATACGTATGAATTACTCAACTAACACTTTACATGAGTCAATTATCTCATAAAATTCCCCATTTGTCCACACTTTCCCTAATTTTCATGAAATCAATTCAATTATCTTAAACCAATCAAGTTTTAACTAATTCGTTAATTGTCACGCCCCAAACATACGGGTCACGCGAAAGCCCACCAAAACACCCATTTAAGAAAATATGTTTCACAGTTGATAGTTAAAATATACAATATTTGAATAAAAGATCCCTACAATTCAACTCTCATAAACTGAAAACATGCATATCATACATGAATAAACATATCGCAAAAAGGCGTACAAAACCAGCCTCAACAGGCGTCACATGTGTAAGTACATGTCTCAAAAGGGAAAACTATAACAAGTCTTCCATCATCTCTGCAACTAGGTCAACTCCTCATGTTCACCTGAAAAGGTTTTACAGTAAAATTTCACACCGTGAGCCGAAGCCCAATAGAACATAGAGAATAAAGCTATAAAGCAGGCTATACAATTATACACACACGGGCTCAACCACATGAGCTAAAAAGGTTTTCTTTCCAAAACCATAAGTTTTTCGTCAGACTATTCCGAGTCTCAAAAAGGTTTTATCTCATAAAATTCTATATTTTTCAACCTTCAAACTATGCATATCATCTTAACAGATATCATGCCATAGTTAAGGGAAAGCTGTAAATAAAACAGTAAGCTCCACTCAGGCCATACAGCCGAGGAGAAAATATGTAAATGAAATCTTATGTACCGAGTCTGTCGTACAGATAAAGGTAACAACTATAGACTCCTCCCCATTACCCTAGTCCTGAACCACTGGAGGCCTGTTAGGTCATGACAAGTTTTATACGGAATTACAACAACAACGCCATTCACGGAGGCAACTGACTTCTTTACGAATTTCCCTGACCGATGGGAAACCACCCAAATCACACACTTGTTTCTTTATGGTTTGCCACCACTGATGGACGAAACATAACCAAACCACGTTTACGGAGATTAACCCGAGGGGCGGTAGCAAACCCACTCTGCGCACGTTTTTGGACTTACACCAAGTAGATATAGAATCCCAACTCAAATCACACTCTGTCACGGTACATCAACGGATAACACTCTGTTCACTACGAAACTCATAAAACAGTTTATACACCACATGTATAAAAGAGATCCATTCCATCAAAATGGAGATCTAAAACCATTTCTAACAAAACGTGTAAAAAGGTGAGACTCAATCCCGCGAGTTAGCTCTAAGCCTCCAAAAGACGTTTTTCACCCGATTTCACAAATCACCGTTTTCAAATTTTCTTTTAAAAATTACAGATACCGCGTACCCGAAACATGTATACAACAGAGAAAAAGGCGTAAAAATCCACTTTTAACCAAAAATCACGGTTTAAGACATGTAAACAATATTTCATGCATTTCTACCTAGTGAAAGCAAGTATAACTGCATATAACACCCTCATAACAGTAGTAGGTCTAGAATCCTACCTTTGAGAGTCAAGAACTCGATGTCTCAAAATAGAACGACGTTAGAAAGAGAATTCGACCGATCGGATGCGAAGCCCTCGGCCCCGATAGCAAGGATCCACAAAGGAATCAACAACAAATCAAGCCCCGGGCCTTCAAAGCTAGAGAGAAGGCAGAGAGAATGGAAAGAAAAAGCTTTTCCAAACATTCCAGCCCCTGAAACTACTTATAAACACGCCAAAATGGCTGTTCAGTTGACTAAAGAGGCCACTTCAGTCAACTAAAGCTCCTCAAAAAATGTGAACCGTCACAGTTCAGTCGACCGACCCCAAAAAAAATACTTCATTCGACCGAACTCAGCAGCCCAATCGACCGAACTTCCTTACTATTCTTGGTCTCGGGTTTGTGAAGCAAAATAAGGTTTTTGGTCCAAACGCAAGCCAAATGAGCCTCTACCAAATCCCAAAAAGGGTATAACACACTTATACATGCTGTTCTACAACTTTAAAGCATAAACAATGCATCGATACTATTCATATACAGAAACGAATACATCAAATATATAAATAACATAAAAGAACAAGGTTCCGGGTCTCACAACTCTCCCCCCTTAAGGAATTTTATCCCCAAAATTCGCAACAGGGTCACGAGGTAAATAGGTCTGGATATCTTGCACGCATCCTAGACTCAAGCCCCTATGTCGTTCCTCAGCCCCGCGATGAAGCCACAGGACCTTAACATAAACAATGGTTCTGCCCCGCAACACCTACTCCTTTGTATCCAAAATCCTCACTGGACGCTCCTCATAGGTGGCATCCTCATCAATCTGCAGCTAAGCCCAATCTAGCACATGTGAAGAATCAGGCTCATACCTCCGAAGCATAAAAACGTGAAACACGTTATGCACATATGCTAACTGGGGTGGCAAAACCAAACGATAAGCAACCTCTCCAACCCTATCAAGGATCTCAAATGGTCCAATGAAGCGTCGTGATACGTTCCCGCTACGACCAAACCTCATCAAACCTCTACATAGCGAGACCTTCAAGAACACATGATCCCCCACTGCAAACTCCAAAGGTCGCCTCCTCTGATCTACATAACTTTTCTGGCGGCTCTGCGCTGTTAGTAGGCGCTGGCAAATCACAGCAACCTTCTCTGTCGTCTCTCGCACCATGTCGGGTCCCAAGACTGTGGTCTCTCCCACATCTGTCCAACACACGAGGGATCTATAAGGTCTACCATACAAAGCTTCATACGGTGCCATCCAAATACTGGACTGATAGCTATTGTTGTATGCAAACTCTGCCAACGGTAGATGATCCTCCCACGAACCTCTGAAATCAAGGACACAAGACCTCAACATATCCTCCAAAATCTGTATAGTCCTCTCAGACTGACCATCCATCTAGGGGTGAAAAGCAATACTGAACGTCAAGTTCGTCTCCAAAGCCTTCTGAAGACTCTGCCAAAAGCGCGATGTGAAGCGCGGGTCTCGATAAAAAACAATAAACACTAGCACTCCATGCAATTTAACTACCTCCCTGATGTACAAGCTACTCAGCCGTTCCACCGAATCCCTCACTCGGATGGAGGGAAAATGTGCAGACTTCGTCAACTTATCAACCATAACCCACACGGCGTCGTGTCCTCTAGGTGACCGAGGAAGTCCTCACACAAAGTCCATCGTGACATGCTTCCACTTCCACTCTGATATAGGCAACGACTGTAGAAATCCTGCCAGTCTTTGATGTTTCGCCTTTACCTGCTGACAGGTGAGGCATCGGGAAACAAACTAGATCACATCTCACTTCATTTTCATCCAATAGAACTAACGACGTAAATCGTGGTACATCTTCGTGCCTCCAGAATGCACTACAAGATGAGAATGATGACACTCACATAATAGATCAATTCCTTCTATGAAAACAAGTATTTTAAGCTCTTGTGATCAGAGAAAATCTCGAAATGCGCACTATACAGATAATGGCGCCATGTCTTCAAGGCGAAAACCACAGCTGCCAACTCCAAATCGTGTGTCAGGTAGTTTCGCTCGTGCATCTTCAACTGTCGGGAACCGTAGGCTACAACCTTACCCTCTTGCATCAAAACACATCTAAGACCATAATGTGATGCGTCACAGTACACCGTATACCCCAAGCCTCACTCTAGAATGATCAACACTAGCGGACTAGTCAACCTCGTCTTCATCTCCTGAAAGGCTGACTCATATGACTCACTCCAAGCAAACACTACTCCTTTTCGCGTCAAACGCGTCATCGGTGTAGCGAGTCTAGCAGAGTCCTTCACGAACCGTCGGTAGCAACCTGCCAAACCCAAAAAACTACGAATCTCAAAGATACTCTTTGGTCGCTCCTAACCTGTCACTGCATCAGTCTTCGATGAATCCACAGCTACTCCGTCTGTAGAAACCACGTGTCCCAAAAATCTCACCTCTGACATCCAGAATTTGCACTTTTCGTACTTCGTGTACAAGTGGTGCTCTCTCAAAGTCTATAGTACGATCCGTAGGTGATCCTCGTGCGCCTATCTAGTAGGTGAATATATCAGAATATGATCCACAAATACCACTACAAAACTGTCCAGATAAGGATGAAAGATCCGATTCATCAAACTCATGAACGTAGTAGGTGCGTTCGTCAGACCGAACGGCATAACCAAAAACTCGTAGTGACCATAGCGAGTTCGGAAGGCGGTCTTCGCTATGTCCACGTCCCTAATCCTCAGCTGGTGGTATCCCGATCTCAAGTCAATCTTCGAGAAGCGGCTTGAAACCCTCAGCTGGTCAAACAAGTCGTCTATCCTCGGCATCGGATATTTTTTCTTCACTGTTACCTAATTTATCTTCCAGTAGTCGATACACAAGCGCAACGATCCATCCTTCTTCTTCACAAAAAGAGCAGGAGCTCCCCACGGAGAAGTACTCGGACGTATAAACCCTCTGTCTAACAACTCCTACAACTGTACCTTCAGTTCACGCAACTCAGCGGGTGCAAAACGATAAGACGGTATAGATATGGGAGCAGCTCCGAGAACTAAGTCAATAGAGAACTCTACCTCACAGCTCGGTGGTAACTCAAACAGATCGTCAGGGAAAACATCTGAGTAGTCGCACACCACCGGAGGTAACTCTCCTCGAACTCCAACCTCCTCATATAACATGAGAGCTGAGAAAAGGAAACCCAGGTTTCCCTGGTTTCGCACATCTCTGGGTGTAGACATCAAACCCTCATCCCGGTCTCCCACAAAGCAAAAACAATCTCCATTCGGTGTACAACGACCGGCACGATAAGTGGTCAGCCAATCCATCCCTAGGATGGCATCGAACGCAATTATGTCTAGAATGATAAGGTCAAACTCTAAACAACGACCGGCAACCTCCAAATCACAAGATCTACAGATAAGACTCAACGTCACACTCCCACTGACAGGAGTCTCTACACTCAAAGTACTACCCAACCAGTCCATTTGCAACCCCAATGCAGATGCGAAAGCAGAAGATATAAACGAATGTGATGCTCTAGTGTCGATAAGAACACTGGCCCATGATCTGAAGACTAGAAGAGTATCTCTGATCACGGAGGTGGTAGTAGTAGCATCGGGTACGACCGGTGCTCTAGATGAACTAGGATCTGTAAGAACATAAGCTCTGCCTGGCCCACTGCGGCCCTGCATTGTCGACTGCACTGAAGCTCCTCCTACTTCAAAATGGGACGTCTGAGCTCTAGGCTGTGAATACATCAGTCTCCCCTGGCCTGATGGAACAACGGGTGCTCCCGCTGTGCTCTGAATGGTCCCTCCTCGAGGATAGTTCCTCTGGATATGCCCAGACTGCCCACACTCAAAACAGACTGGTGGGCCTCTCCCGGGTGCCTGCGACTGTGACTGAGTCTGAACAGGTGCTGCACTCGGACACACTAACGCACGATGCCTCGGCCGCTGGCATCTATGACAAATAATCTCCCTTTGATCTGACCTTCCTGTTAAGGCTACGGGATGTGTAGATGCAGAAGACTGCGGCTGATAAGACCCCACCGGATAAGAACTTGGACCAGATGTCCACTGACGCTTGTCCCTGCGTCCCCGGGGCTGTGCACGTCCTCCGTCCTGCTGTCCCCGACTATCTCTGTCTCAACGTGTCTCATTCAGAGTATCCTCCACTTTCATAGCAGTTTCCACCAGCTCCGTAAAGACCTGCATCCTGAACGTTGCCACTTTATCTCGGATAGAAGGCCTCAAACGCCTCTCGAACCGTTTCGCACGAAACTCATCAGTAGGTACTATCTCCTGTGCAAACCTGGACAAGCTAGTAAACTCAGCCTTGTACTCAAGCACTGTCATCGTTTCCTGCGTCAGAAACAGGAAGTCCTCTCAGTAGCTATCCTTCAGCGTCGTTGGAAAGTATTTCTCCAGAAATACCTTCGTAAATGCCTCCCTAGTGCCTGCCGCTGTGGTCTTGGTGAACTTCCACTACATGTGAGCATTCCCTCTCAGCTAGAATGAGGCACATATAACCCTCAAATCATCTTTCTCAATCTGAAGTGAATCCAGAATCCTTGTAACCAGCTCCAGCCACTCAGTGGAAACCGTGGGATTGGGATCCCCAAGAAGGTAGGAGGGTCCAGACGGCGGAACTCACGTATCGAAACCATCGCCGTCGGCTCAGGTATGGACTCTCTCCCCCTAGAGGCCTCAGCCAGTTGCCGAATGGATTCGACCATCTCACGCAACAAATCTCCCTCAGCAACAGGTCCTTGGGGTGCATTAGCATCCCCAACATCTGAGACTGGAACGTCCCTTCGGCCAGAAC
>JAOTRH010027183.1:0-21470 GCA_034768845.1 Heliamphora exappendiculata | reverse complement strand
AAATTTTCTCAGAAATTGCTAAACATTTCTAGGACTTTTTCAAAAATAATTTTTAAAATTTTCCTCAAATTTCTGAAATTTTTCTCAAAACTTTCAAAATTTTCTAATGTTTTCCAAATATTCTTCAAAGTTATTTTTTAGAATTTACCCAAATTTTGTAAGAGTCGTTACAAAATTTTCAAAATTCCCAAAAAAAAAAAAACAAAAATCAAACATCAAAAATCGAAAAACAAAACAAAGCTTCCCCCCCCGCCCCCCAGATTTTTGTTTTTCTTGAAATAAACAATAAACCTTTTTTTAAAAAAAAAATTTGCTAAAAGTAATCGCCCCTTTTTGTTTAAAAGATTCTAATTATCCCTACTGTTTTGATCTCGATTGCATAAGTACCTAAGCTAAGTTCAAATTCCAATCATCATCCATCAATCAACATTCACATCAAAATCATTCAACGCATCAAAAAATATAATCATCATCATCAAATCACATCATATGGGGAAATCCTAAACATCCGTCTACGTTTGATATTCCATGCTTTGGTATTGAAACAAGTGGGGATAAGATACTTACCGATGGGTATCGATGAGATATATGATGGTCAGGCTTTCGTAGAAGAAGGTCGGCAGCAACAGCATCCTCGGGAGGCTCATAGCGTCTCAAGCCACGAGGAACCGCGCGATGAGGTAATGGATCGTACGTGTGCGGGTTAAAAGGAGCCGGATGACCGTCTCTAGCATCGGGGGCCAAAGAGTCATCCATCGCGGCCTTTGCAGCAGTATTAGCAGCCGCCTGAGTCTCAGCAGCTGCTCGCGCCTCCTCCTCAGCAAACCAGCGGGAGGCACGCTCTGCCTCAAGAACAAGAGCATCCATCGCGGCGGCAGGCTGCGTGGAAGTAACCCCACCAGCAGGAAGGCTGGTGGACGTACCCTTGAGAGTACCCAGGGAAGAGCTCCCAGTAGCAGCGGGACCCTGTCGTGCCCCGAGGTCATCGTCTCCCTGACCATGACCCGCCATAAAGAGAAAAGGGATCACAAACAGAAGGGTGAACATCGTGTGACAAAGTAAGGTTCTCACAAGAAAAAGAAAAGGCTAAGTGAGAAAGTAAGGGGGGAGGCTGAGAGAAGACGAGAGAGAGTCTGAGAGCATGAGAGAGCTAGAGAAAGAATGGAAGAGTGAAGAATGAGCCACACCCGCGCGCCTCAAGGGGCCTTATGCACGCCTGGAGTTGGCGGTTGCCAACTCCAAAGTGAGCGACCGCCGGGTTTCCCAAAAGCCACACGGCGACCGCCATGTTCTAAGGGTTTTTACTCAGCGGCCGCCATGTCAGAAGGGGTTGGCCTTGACGACCGCCAAGTTGCCAAAAGTTACGTCAGATCAGTTTGTCATTATGGCGTTTTGGGGTCCTTAGGGGCCTGTTTGGGTGTTTCTGTTTCATTATTTATGTTTACTTTACTATGTATGCACATGCTTAGCAAAAAAAAAAGGTAATAAAAATAAATAATAAATAAATAATAATAATGAAAAAATAATAATAATAATAAAATATATATATATATATAAATTTTCAGCGAATAATAAATAATAAACTTTGTTTCCTTAAAATTTTATTCCTGTTTCTTCATCCTGAATTTTAGGTCTTAATTCGACCTATTAATTCATAATTTTTCACTCCGATAAATTTAATTTTAAGCCAAAAATTTGACTTTTAATTATTTTTGATCTCGTATCTCATCCAGAATTTTAGGTCTTAACTCGACTTATTAATTCGTGATAACTTATCCGATAAATTTCAAAACCTTAACTTGGCTTTTATCTCATACCTCGCACTGACTTGTCGGTCCTCCTCACAATCTTAAACTGACTCATCGGTCCTCCTCAGGACCCTAAACTGACTCGTCGGTCCTCCTCCTCCTCACGGCCCTAAACTGACTCGTCGGTCCTCCTCACGACCTTAAACTGACTCGTCGGTACGAGTCAGTCCTCCTCGCGACCCTAAACTAACTCGTCGGTCCTCCTCACGACCTTAAACTGACTCGTCGGTACGAGTCAGTCCTCCTCACGACCCTAAACTAACTCGTCGGTCCTCCTCACGACCTTAAACTGACTCGTCGGTCCTCCTCCTCCTCACGACCTTAAACTGACTCGTCAGTCCTTCTCACGACCCTAAACTGACTCGTCGGTCTTCCTCACAGCCCTAAACTGATTCGTCGGTCCTCCTCACAGCCCTAAACTGACTCGTCGGTCTTCCTCACAGCCCTAAACTGACTCGTCGGTTCTCTTTATGACCTTAAACTGACTGTCGGTCCTCTTCACGACCTTAAACTGACTCCTTGGTCCTCCTCACAACCTTAAATTGACTTGTCGGTCCTCCTCACGACCCTAAACTGACTCGTCGGTCGTCCTCGCGTCCCTAAACTTACTCGTCGGTCCTCCTCACGACCTTAAACTGACTCCTCGGTCCTCCTCATGACCTTAAACTGACTTGCATTGCATTACACTTGTTATACATCTTGTTTCTTATCATTGCATCACGCATTTGGCCCCATGAACTACGTTCTGGTTTGATCCCTTGCAAAGGGGTTTGTAGGCAGCTCGATAAAAATTCGAGTACGACCAACATCATATGAATGATTGTGTGCTCATAGGCCTAAGACTGACGGCTCGATCAAATGGTTGTTGTCTCTGGGTCTTTGATATAACAAGCTCCACGCGTTGCTATGCAAGTTATATCAAAGAGGTGCAACTATAGACACCCCAATTTGACCCCGCCTAATCTTAGGTGAATCTAATGATGAAAATAGATGGATTAGTGCCTCAGTTCGATCCTCGAGAAGTGATCCAAGCTCAGTATTTGAACCTTGAACCTTCAAACCAATAAAATTTTGACGAACCATCGAAACTTGCTGCCCAAGTAAGGTGATCGCCAACTTACATTGTGGCGCCCGCCATAGAATTTTGTAGAAACTCTAGCCCAAAGTGGCGACCGCCACCTTCCATCATAGCGACCGCCAACTCCCATTGTGGCGACCGCCATAGAACTTTGTGGAAATTTTCAAAAACTTGGTGACTGCCAACTCTCATAGTGGAGACCGCTAACTTCAAATGGCCTGACGTGTCCCTTAAACGTGGCAACATCTCATTGGTTGAAGAAATCTATAAATACCGTACCCCAGCGTACGTTTTCAGTACGAATTTTGAGTGAGAGAGACTCTGCCGATATACCGAGTGATCCCGAGCCCTGACACCGAAGCCCTTACTGAAATTACGAGTCCCAAACCTCCAACACCTACATTGAAGCCTACCTTGCTTGGATCACCACCCGGGGATTGACCCACTGAAGCGCATTCCCGACTTGAGGATTCCGCAATCTAGGTACCTTGTTTGGATCTCCGGCCCTTCCAGCTCCACTTTCTGCCTCTTTGGAGTGGCCGGGTTATTTTGATCATTTCATTTTCAATTATGCTCTTACATTACTCATAGTCGCTTTATTAATGTTTGAATTCAATCTTTAGCTTATTTAGCTTATTTGTTTTGTTTATTTGTTTACTTGTATTAAATTCATTCAATTATTAATTAGTGCTAACATAATTTGAACAATACGACTAAGTAATGTCGTTATTGTTATAATCCAAGTACTTATATAAAAATAGTTGTAATTATCAATATTACACCCATATTCTAGTGTTTCATTTCATTTATTTTTTTTTTCTTTTATGTTAATTTAATGTCCTAGTATTTATTTAATTTTCTTTTCTTTTAGTTAGTTTAATTTTCTTTTATTAGCATTATATTTTATTTATTTTTTTTAACATTAATTTAATACTCTATTTTAGTTTCTCTTTTAGTTTAGAATTTCTTTTATAGCATTTAATTTCCATTTCTTTGTATTTTCTTTCAATAGTAATGTAATTTTTTTTCTAGTATTTTATTTTATTTGCTTCCTTATAATACTCCATTTTGTATTTTTTTTAAATATTAGTTAATTTTTAATGTTAATATGTATGTTCTTTTCTTTTTATGGCAATGTAGCTTTATTTTTCTTTTTATGTTCCATCTTATTTTCTTTTCTTTTCTTTTAATGTTAGCTTAAATTAATTTCTTCTAGCATTTCTTTTCTTTTTCTTTTCTCTCAATATTATTGTATTTCTCTTTTAGTACCTATTTTATTTTTCTTTTCATTTATTTTATTAAACCAAAAATCATAAAAAAATCTTTCAAAAATAGATTTTATCTTCTCCTTTTATTTTCTTTTAATGTAAATATAAATAGTTAGAATCTCATTTCTCAGTATAACATTTTTCTAAAACTCTTTTCATAAATTTCTTTTATCAACTTTCTTTTAGAATTTTTTTATGCACATTTTATTTTGCATTTCTTATTTCTTTTACTAATTCATCATGTTAATGTATATTTTAGTTTCTTTTATTGAAATCATACTTAGAATAGTTTAGCTTATTTTGTAACAATGCATATTTAGGTAATTTTATCATCTTTTGGTATATTTTGCTCTTTTATTTAAATCATGATAGTTAGCTTCTTTTTGTGAATATTGCATATGGGTATGCTTCATGTATCATTTAGATAGAAATTGCATGCCATAGGATTTAAAATTTTGTTTTTGACACTTATTTATTTTGGAGTGTTATGTACATATATTATGTATTTTTTATACTTGATTTTGGATGTTCCCCCTTTGTCTCCATTTTTTTATTTACATACATTTTAGAAATTCGATTAAAGAACTAATGATGATTAGTAGAGGCCAACCCAATCTTCTAATACCTTTCCCGATTCGTACCTTAACTCCCGAACCCTCTTTCTCTAATTAACGTTTTAAAGATCAGTAGCCAATTTTGTTTGTCTTAGTTTTTTTAAAAAAAACTAAGTAGCGACTCTATTTTTAACAAAAAGAGGTTTTCAAAATTTGGCTTTCAAGTTGTTTAAAAAATATTTTCTAAAATATTTTTGAATTCCCCTATTTTCGACCCCTAAATCCCAACGCAACATAGGGCATTTATTTCTGTGAATTTTTTTGTTAGATATTTGTTATTTTTTTCGCTAAATAGATTATAAAATAATTATTTAATCTTTTATTTTATACTTTTATTATACTATATGGGTGTTAACTTTAATTTTTTATTCATTTCAAACTTTTAAAATTTATACATAGTAATTTTTTTCATACGCGCAAAGTAATTTTTAAAATTCATGTAACCGTGGTTCCAAACTGAACCAACCTAATTTTTACATGTTTGGTTTGGTTTGGTTCTACAACACGATTGGGTTGGTTTTCGATCTAAAAAATTAGAATCGATAAAAATTGGTTTGGTCATAAATTTAGTACGGAATCAAACCAAACTGACCCATGTGCATATTGAGATTTGAATACCAATTCCCGAACGCGAACGGAAGTAAAACCATGCACAAAAAGTAGAAAATAATTAACATCAAGGATTTATGCGGATCGGCCCACACCGGTCTTTGTACACGACCAAGAGAGAAAATATTTCACTATGTCGAATGTAAAAAAATACAGAATCTGTCTCCTTTCTCTCACTAGCAAACCTTTTAATTTTCTGACTCACGACCTTCTCCTTAAGACTCCATTAGTGTCCTATTTATAGCCACACACGTAGAAACTCTAACAAATTCTAGCCAGCTCATATTACTATAAACCCTATACATAAAGAATTCTAGTGTACTCCTAATTTCACCCCAACTCAATTATATATAAATCAAAAATAATATAATAAACATGGGCCTGGTAGAATACAAGATACAACCCAATAATCTCCACCTTGGCTTGAATTCTACAAATCACCCTGAAGATAACCAGTGTCAATGTCAATTCTTCCGTCATCGTCATCGACCTATCACACCTAAATAGCATGGCATGCACCTCTACACTGAGGTGCCCGCACCCCAACCTAGGTGCCCCATAAAGCTCACTACTTTATAAAAGAATGTGGCCGCATCTCTCCTCCTTTGTACACACAACCGGAGCGATCATGTGAGACCTTGACCCATTTTCTTTTTCGACATTTTTCGACGCGTGTTTTTCATTTTTGGTTTTGCATATTTTTATGCGTTTTGATGCATGATCGGGGTTAGATATGCATGCGGGGTTGGTTCCCGGGGTCGTTGGGCTCTGTGATGCGGGTTTAAAAAAAAGAAGATATTTTCGTGGTTTATAAATATCTAGCTTTAGATATTTTGGAAAAGATATTTTCATAACTTGGTGGCTAAGTTTTCTTTTTTCAAACCAAAAGCTCTACCTTCTCTCTAACTTCTTGGCAGCCCGGGGCTCGGTTTTCTACGATCTAACAGCGGATCCTGGCTATTGGCACGGTGGGTTACGCGTTCATCCAGATAGAATTTCATTCCGGCGAAGTTCATTTTTGCACGTGGTTCGAGGTGTCGAGTTTTTAACTCACCGAGGTAGAATCCTATACTCATGTCATATAAGGGTGCTACGTGTAATCGTGTGTGCTTTTACCGTTTAAAAATGCATTAAAATCGATTTATAAGTTGGATTTTGGCTTAAAATCGTTTTGGGTGTTTTTTGTTGGTTGAAATTGGGTTTCGAGTGTTTTTCTCGAGGTTTTGTGGTAGTTTTGGGCTTGTGTATGTCTGTGGATTGTTAAAGGGGTGTTTGGATGGTTTAATTTTCGATTGAGAAGCTTAATCCGTAGCTAGGGTTTGCTTTTCGCCGTTGCCCTGTTCACTGTTTTAAAATTTTGAATTTTCTTCTTTTGTGTCGACATATTTTTTGTTGGGGTTAACACTTTTTTTCACTGGTGTTGACACTTTTTTGTTGGTGTCGACACTTTTGCTCTCTACATATGTTGCCTAACTCTCTATTTTTTTGTGTCGACACCTCTGCTGTTTGTGTCGACACATTCGCTGTTAGTGTTAACACATTTTCTGTTTGTGTCGACACTTTTTCTGTTTGAGTCGACACTTTCCCTGGTTGTGTTGAACCCTTTTTCTTTGGTTGTGTTGGAGCCTTAGGGGTTTCTTTTGGCCTTGTTGGGCTTATGTGGGTTTGTGTTGGCCGTGTTTGGCGTGTGTTGGTCTGGGTTGTGATGTGTTGGTGGTTGGGTCCTTGGTTTTTGATTGGTTTCCTTTGGTATTCAGTTGATTAATTATGGGATTAGTCGACTGAAATACTGTTGGATTGTTTTTGGAGTTCGGTTGGTCGTGTTGTGGTTTCAGAGGTCGTGTCGTGACCCCGGGTGTTTGTTTAGGTGCCCTCCTCGGCGGTGACGTGCATGGTTAGATGTGGGTTGTTGGGGCACGATTGTGTACGTCGTGGTTGGGTATGGAGCGTGTTCAGGCTCATGGAACCTTTGGAGGAAAGGTGGTGTTTTGTTACCTCGTGGTTTGAGGAGTTTAGCGTTGACCTTCGGGTTAGGTTCAGTTTTTATGGGTTGTTGGTTGTCCATGTGAGTGGATATCGGGTTGTTTGGTGGGTGGCGTAATGATGTGAAGTTATCTCTGGCTATGTACGTTTATAACTAGCTATGTGCATTTATAACTCAATTTATTTATGTACGAAATATGTAAGTGGATTACATGGCTTTGATATCGTTATGTGTAATGTGGTTGCAGGCTTTAAAACTCAGAGTTTTATTAGGCATGGATGTAATGGATCTGTGGGGCACATGCATGTGGCGTATGTGGTATGTCTTATGCATCTAAATCCTAATTAGGTTATGCATAGGTGTGTTCGGTGTTATCTTGTAATGTTCAGTATTATTTTGTAGTGTTCAGTTTTATCTTGTAATATGCGATTTTATCCCATGGTGTGCGGTCTTATCCCGCGGTATGCGGTCTTATCCCGTGGTTTACGATTTTATCCAGTGGTATAATCCCGTGGTCTGCGGTTTCATCCTGTGGCTTATGGAAAAATTTATGATTTTACCTCGTGGCTTGGTTTACGATTTTACCCCGTGGCCTATGGTTTTACCCCGTAATATACGGTTTTATTCTAGGAATATGTGTTTGTGTACGGATCTTTATCTCAGTGTTAGGACTGTGGTTGCAGCTTGTGAGCATCGGTTATACGCATCTGTACTGTGTTCTGTTGAAGTTGAGGTCTCTCGGTCTGAGAGGTTACATGGATTGCATGAACTGCAATGTGGGACGGATAGACCAGATTTCAAATTATTTTTAAGCGTCGTGTGAATCACGACCTAAAAATCATTTTTCAAATATTTTTAAGGCTCCTGTGCGTGAGTTAAAAGATGGTTTGTATCCTTGCTTTCCTGTTTGCATGTGAAAATTGTTTTAAAGGCTTGAAAGAGAGTCTAAAATTTTACCTCATTTTCCTAGTATGTTTAGCATATACTGCATGTGCTGTCTAGTATCTGCTGAATTTTGGCTCACGGTGTGGGATTTGATTTTCTTTTTAGGTACCGGTCACGTAGGTTGATCCGGGATTGCTGAAGAAGAGGAAGAGCTGTAGTCTTTATTGTTTTTGTTCTTTTTGTTACATGTATGTTGTAACATATTTTTTGGTGTTGAAACTGTGTAATGTATGCCGTTTGGCGATTATATATAATGCATATATGGTTTAATTTGAGAGTGTATTCTCGGGTTGGGTGTTATAACTGGTTGTTTGTGGGTGTTTCATGTGACCCAGAGTTTGGGGCGTGATAACTTGGTATCAGAACTCTGGGTTCAAATACCTAAGAGCCGTGGAAAAAGGGTGTATCCCGTGTGAGGTTGATTGCGTATGCTTGATTGCATGTGTTTAAATACTTTGATAACATAATCATGTCAGCATGTTAGATATGTGAATGATGTGTATATGTGAGCATGGGGGCGAATCTTAGGAGTGATAGTCTTGCGTTTGGGCATTTAGATTAACAAACTTAGGAGCCAAGTTAGAAACGCGTTTAGCTGATGTGATTTTTAGCATGGAATCTAAGTAGGTTATCTAGATTGACGCATCATTCTTGTGGGTTCTCGTCGGTATGTGGAGTTTGTTTAGCATGAACCTATGTGCTTATGTGTTAGCATGCTTATGTGATTTATGCTTATGTGCTGTGTCTTATGTTCTATCTTTTTTATATAGATGCGATGTCTGCAAGGAGAGGGTGAGGCTGTGGTTGAGGCTGTGGCCGTGGTGCTGGCCAAGGGGATGTTCCTATCCCTGATGTTGGGGATGCAAATTCTCTCATAGGACCGATGGATGCGACGGAGTTATTGCGTGAGTTGGTTGGTTCTATCCAGCAGTTGGTTGCTAGAGGTGAGACCGTTAGAGAGAGAGAGAGGGAGTACATGAGGTGAGGGCTATAGTAGCGATGGGGGAGTTTAGGCGCATGGATCCACCTACCTTTGCAGGAGATCCTGATCCTATTGTGGCGACGGAGTGGCTAGAGTTGGTGACTCGGATCCTGGACATGTTACAGATTGAGGAGGACGAGTTGCGGGTTTCTTTTGTTACTTTCCAGCTGAGGGGTGCTGCTCATGCGTGGTGGAAGTATGCTAGGACTATTGTGGGAGTCACATGGGCAGCCTTTACAAGAGTGTTTTCAAAGAAATACTTTCCAGCTTCGAAGAGGGATCTGTACAGGGAGGAGTTCTATAGTCTTACCCAGGGGGCAGTGGATGTTATGTAGTATGAGGCTAGGTTTACGAGCTTGTCTCGATTTACACCAGAGTTGGTGAGCACAAACGAGCTGCGATCTATGAGGTTTGAGCGGGGCTTAAGGCGAGTGATTAGGAAGCATGTGGTTGCGATGGGACTTCGGGTGTTCACGGAGCTGGTGGAGGCAGCAGTGAGGGTGGAGAACACTATGACTGAGATTCGAGCTTCCAAGGAGGCCAGGATACCTCAAGGGGGGATAGAGGCGCAGACATGTGGGCGTTCTAGCAAGAGGCAAAGGTCCTCTGGTCCTAGTTTTCATCTATCTGGACCACAGCAGTTCTCTACACCAGCACCATCAGTGGCTTCATCGGGGAGGCTAGAGCAGAGGGAGGTCAAATGTTATCGATGTGGACATGCTCTAAGTTCACAGTTGAGACAAGCTCTGAGCCTTCCTCAACTGTGACTCTCGGGGAGGCTGAGAGTCACAGTTGAGACAGGCTCAGAGTTCCATATCGGATTAGTCGCAAGGAACAGAGTTACCGATTTGTTATAGATGTAGTCAGATGAGACATGTTCGCAAGACTTATCCCCAGAGAGAGGGTGCGTCGAGTACAGTGGGCACACTAGAGGGTTCGTTTGTACAGAGTCGGCAGCAGCATCCTGCCGTTCAGACTTCTTGGGGAACAGATAGGGGAATTCAGATCAGTCGGTGCGGCAGCTGACAGCGCCGAGTTATGGTGGACAGGGCAGAGCGACATTACCCCGAGCGTATGCCCTTATAGCTCCTAGTTGTTCTCGAGCACCGGTCGTGCCGAAGCATACATGTATTCCTTCAGCGAGCAGAGGTACTTTCTGAGTCTGCAGGCTTTGGGCCAATTCCTTTCTTGCATCTGTTTTGGAGTTGGTGATGGATTCCGTGGGTGGTGTGCTGTGTTGGGGCAGCGACTATTGATGATGTGAGTTTGGAGTGAGTTGTAAATCCCCTGTCTTTGAGATAGTTGGCCATTATTTTGGATGCCTGACCTTGTTTGGCTATATCCTACGAATAGTTTGGCAGACCATCTCGTATGCCTGTGTCGATTGCGATCGACGGTTTGTTGTTTTGACCTTGAGTTGAATTTCGAGGAAAAAATTCTTTTAAGGGGGGTAGAGTTGTGAGACCCTGACCCATTTTCTTTTTCGGCGTTTTTTGACGCGTGGTTTCCATTTTCGATTTTGCTTGTTTATATGCGTTTTGATGCAAGATTGGGGTTAGATATGCATGCGGGATTGGTTCCCGGGGTCATTGGGCACTGTGATGCGGGTTTCAAAAATAAAAAATAAAAAAAATATTTTCGTGGTCTATCAATATCTAGTTTTAGATAATTTGGAAAATATATTTTCATAACTTGGTGGCTAAGTTTACTTTTTCCAAACCAAAAGCTCTGCCTTCTCTCTAACTTCTCGGGGGCCCGGGGCTCAATTTTCTACGATCCAACAGCGGATCTTTGCTATTGGCACGGTGGGTTACGCGTTCATCCGGATAAAATTCTATTCTGGCAAAGTTTATTTTTACTCGTGGTTCGAGGTATCAAGTTTTTAACTCACCGAGATAGGATCCTAGACTCTAATGTCGTATAAGGGTGCTGCGTGTAATCGTGTGTATTTTTACCGTTTAAAAATGCATTAAAAATCGGTTTATAAATTGAATTTTGGTTTAAAATCGTTTTGGGTGTTTTTGGTTGGATGGGATCTGGTTTCGAGTGTTTCTCTCTAGGTTTTGTGGTAGTTTTGGGCTTGTATATGTCCGTGGGTTGTTAAAGGGGTGTTTAGATGGTTTAATTTGGGGTTGAGAAGCTTAATCCGTAGCTAGGGTTTGCTTTCTGCCGTTGCCCTGTTCACTGTTTTAAAAATCTGAATTTTCTTCTTTTGTGTCGACACATTTTCTGTTGGGGTCGACACTTTTTGTCGCTGGTATCGACACTTTTGCTGTCTGCATATGTTGCCTAACTCTCGGTTTTTTTGTATCGGCACCTCTACTATTTGTGTCGAGACCTCCGCTGTTGGTGTTGACACATTTTCTGTTTGTGTCGACACCTTTGTTGTTTGTGTCGACACTTTTGCTGTTAGTGTTGACACATTTTCTGTTTGTGTCGACACTTTCGTTGGTTGTGTTGAACCCTTTTTCTTTGGTCATGTTGGAGCCTTAGGGGTTTCTTTTGGCCTTGTTAGGCCTGTGTGGGTTCGTGTTGGCCGTGTTAGGCGTGTGTTGGCCTGGGTTATGATGTGTTGGTGGTTGGGTCCTTGGTTTTCGATTGGCTTCCTATGGTATTCAGTTGATTAATTATGGGATTAGTCGACTGAAATACTGTTGGATTGTTTTTGGGGTTCGGTTGGTCGTGTTATGGTTTCGAGGTTCGTGTTGTGACCCTAAGTGTTTGTTTAGGTGCCATCCTCGGGGGTGATGTACGTGGCTAGATGTGGGTTGTTGGGGCACGATTGTGTACGTCGTGATTGGGTATGGAGCGTGTTCGGGCTCATGGCACCTTTAGAGGAAAGGTGGTGTTTTGTGATCTCGTGGTTTGAGGGGTTTAGTGTTGACCTTTGGGTTAGGCCTTTTTTATGGGTTGTTGGTTTGTCCATGTGAGTGGATGTCGGGTTGTTTGGCGGGTGGCGTCATGATGTGAAGTTATCTATGGCTATGTGCGTTTATAACTGCCTATGTGCATTTATAACTCAGTTTATTTATGTACGGAATATGTAAGTGGATTACATGGCTTTGATATCGTTATGTGTAATGTGGTTGCATGCTTTAAAACTCAGAGTTCTATTAAACATGGATGTAATGGATCTGTTGGGCACAAGCATGTGGCGTATGTGGTATGTCTTATGCATCTAAATCCTGATTAGGTTATGCATAGGTGTGTTCGGTGTTATCCTATAATGTTCAGTAGTATTCTGTAGTGTTCAGTTTTATCCTGTAATATACAGTTTTATCTCGTGGTGTGCGGACTTATCCCGCGAAATGCGATCTTATCCTGTGGTATAATCTCGTGGTCAACGGTTTCATCTCGTGGCTTACGGTAAAAATTATGATTTTATCCCGTAGTATACGATTTTATCTCGGGAATGTGTGTTTGTGTGCGGATCTTTATCTCAGTGTTAGGACTGTGGTTGTGGCTTGTGAGCGCCGGTTATATGCATCTGTACTGCATTCTGTTGAAGATGAGGTCTCTTGGTCTAAGAGGTTACATGGATTGCATAAACTATATTGTGGGATGGATAGACTAGATTTCAAATTATTTTTAAGCATCGTGTGAATCGCGACCTAAAAATTGTTTTCCAACTGTTTTCAAGGCTCCTGTGAGTGAGTCAAAAGGTGGTTTGTATCATCGCTTTCCCGTTTGCATGTGAAAATTGTTTTAAAGGCTTAAAAGAGAGTCTAAAACTTCACCTCGTTTTCCTAACATGTTTAGCTTATACTGCATGTGCTGTCTAGTATCTGCTGAGCTTTGGCTCACGGTGTGGGATTTGATTTTTTTTCAGGTACCGGTCACATAGGTTGATCCGGAGTTGCTGAAGAAGGGAAAGAGCCGTAGTTTTCCTTTTTTCGTTTTTTCTGTTACATGTATGTTGTAACATTTTTTCCCGGCGTTGGAACCGTGTAATGTATGCCGTTTGAAAATTATATACAATGCATGTATGATTTAATTTGAGTGTGTATTCTTGGGTTAGGTGTTATATCTAGTTGTTTGTAGGTATTTTATGTGACTCAGAGTTTAGGGCGTGACAGCTTGGTATCAGAGTTCTGGGTTCGAATATTTAAGAGCCGTGGAAAAAGGGTATTTCCCGTGTGAGGTTGATTGCGTATGCTTGATTGCATGTGATTAGACGCTTTGATAACATGACAGTGTCAGCATGTTAGATATGTGAACGATGTGTATATGTGAGCATAGGGGTGAATCTTAGGAGTGATAGTCTTGTGTTTAGGCGTTTGGATTAACAAACTTGGGAGCCAAGTTAGAAACGCGTTTAGATAACGTGATTTCTGGCATGGAATCTGAGTAGGTAGTCCAGATTGGCGCGTCATTCTTGTAAGTTCTCCTCGGTATGTGGGGTTTATTTAGCATGAACTATGTGCTTATGTGTTAGCATGCTTATGTGGTTTATGCTTATGTGCTGCGTCTTATATTCTGTCTTTTTTATATATACGCGATGTTTGCGAGGAGAAGGCGAGGCCGTGGTCGTGGTATTGGCCAAGGGGATGTTCCTATCCTTGATGTTAGGGATGCAAATGCTCTCCTAGGACCGATGGACACGACAAAGTTGTTGCATTAGTTGGTTGGTTCTATCTGGCAGCTGGTTGCTAGAGGTGAGACCGTTAAAGAGAGAAGGAGTACATGAGGTGAGGGCTACAGTAGCGATGCGGGAGTTCAAGCGCATGGATCCGCCTACCTTTACAGGAGATCCTGATCCTATTGTGGCGACAGAGTGGCTGGAGTTAGTGACACATATCTTGGACACGTTGCAGATTGAGGAGGACGAGTTGCAGGTTTCTTTTACTACTTTCCAGCTAAGGGGTGCTGCTCATGCGTGGTGAAAGTATGCCAGGACCATTGTGGGAGTCACATGGGCAGCCTTTACAGGAGTGTTTCTAGAGAAATACTTCCCGGCTTCAAAGAGGGATCTACATAGGGAGGAGTTCTACACTCTTACCCAGGGGGCCATGGATGTTATGTAGTACGAAGCCAGGTTTACAAGCTTATCCCGGTTTGCACCGGAGTTGGTGAGCATAGACGAGCTGCGATCTATGAGGTTTGAGCAGGGCTTGAGGCCAGCGATCAGGGAGCGTGTGGTTGCGATGGGACTTCGGGTGTTCATGGAGCTGGTGGAGGCAGCAGCGAGGGTGGAGAACACTATGATTGAGATTCGAGCTTTTAGGGAGGCCAAGATACCTCAGGGTGGGACAGAGGCGCAGACAGGTGGGCGTTCTAGCAAGAGGCAGAGGTCCTTTGGTCCTAGCTTTCATCCATCTGGACCATAACAGTTCTCTACACCAGCACCATCAGTGGCTTCATCGAGGAGGCCAGAGCAGAGAGAGGTTAGATGTTATTGATGTGGATAGCCGGGGCATCATGTGCTAGATTACCCGCAGCCAAGGCAGTACCGAGACCCACAGTTGAGGCAGGCTCAGAGTTCCATACCGGATCAGTCGCAGGGAATGGAGCTGTCGTTTTGTTATAGATGTGGTTAGACGGGACATGTTCGCAGGACTTGTCCCCAGAGAGAGGGTGCGCCGAGTATAGTGGGCACACAAAAGGGTTCATTTTTATAGAGTCGACAGCAGCATCCTGTCGTTCAAACTTCTCGGGGAACAAATAGGGGGTAGAGTTGTGAGACCCTAACTCGTTGGCCATTGTTTAACAACCAGGATTTATGTGGTTCGGCCCACACCAGCCTACGTCCACAAACGAGAGAGAAAACATTTCACAATGTCGAATGTAAAAGAGTACAGAACTCGTCTCTCTTCTTTCTACCAGCTAACCTCTCAATTTTCTGATTCACGACCTTCTCCCTAAGGCTCCAGTAGTGTCCTATTTATAGGCACAAACGTAGAAATAGTAAAGAATTATATTCAACCCATATTATTATAAATCCCTTACATAAAGAATTCTAGTAGATTTTTAATTCTACCCTAACTCAATTACATATATACCAAAAATAATATAATAAACATGGGCTCTATAGAATACAAGACACAGCCTAACAATCTTCACCTTGGCATGAATTTTACAAATCACCCTGAAGATAACCAGCGTCGCTGTTAATTCTTCCGTCGTCGTTGTCGTCGACCTGCCACACCCAAACAGCATGGCCCGCACACCTCTACACCGGGTGCCCACACCCCAACCCGGGTGCCCCACAAATCTCACTACTTAGTAGAAGAACGTGATTCTATCTCTCCTCCTTTGTGCACACAACCAGAGAGATCAGCGCTACTAACTAAATCAAGAGCAAATGAGACTCGCTTTTGCCCAGAGTTTTCCTGTAAATATCCAAAAACTGTTGCTTTTGCATCTTGCCGGCATCCTACACACCATCTGATTTGCTCACCTATGCACTTATACTATCCGTCACTTTTGTGTATCCCTGCGCCTATTTCGGGTGCTTTTCTGCAATAGTTTTTTACCCTGATCACACTTATACTTTTTTCATGTATGTCATCTACCTATACTACTCATCTGATATCTTGCAATAGCTCTTCCTGTCATAACATTCCTTACGAGCCTATATAGGTTGTCAATCATCTGTCCCAGCAGTACATCCCTGTTTCCCTTTGAAATGTAAAGAACTCCACCTCCAGATGAGAACTCAAAACCTCTTGAATCCAGCATCCCCATAGAAATCAAGTTCTTCCTTAGATTTGACACATGTCTAACCCCAGTCAAGATCACAACAGTCCCATCAAGCCTGTAAAACCGCATTGTCCCTATACCGACAACTCTTCTCACTATATTGTTAGCCATCCTCACAGTACCCCCATCGCATGCTTGATACTTATCAAAATACTCTCTGACTGCACACATGTGGAACGGACATCCAGAATCTAATATCCAATCTGATTTGCTCTTACCTGAAGTAACTGTGAGCACCTCTTATTCTTTATAATCGGAGCCCTTTGAAACTACTCCTTTTGATGATTGTTCTTTTTCCTTATCCGCCTTGTACTTTAAATAATTCCTCTTTAGATGACCTTTCTTGTTATAATAGTAGCACTTCCTTTTGTATCCTCTCGACTTGGATCTTAGACCCCTCCTGCTTCACTGTCGCCCTACCTCTAACTTGCCCACTGCCGGATGCAACCATGATGCTCTCTCCCCGTGATCTGTCACTCCCTCTTTTTTAAGATTTCATGAAATATGAAAGCAGCAACAGCGTTATCTATCCCAAAGGTATCTTTTTTAAACATCAATGTAGTCTTCAGATGCTCGTACGATAAAGGTAAGAAAACCAACAAGAGAATCGCTTTATCCTCATCTTTGATCTTCGCACCGATAGAATCAAATTCTATCAATATCCTATTGAACTCGTCCAATGTAGTCCTCAGAGAATTGCTTCTGTAAGAGAATTGCTCCATAAAGTTTTCTTTCTCTGTCATCAGAAGTGCATATAACTATTTCTTTAAGGACAATCGAGTCGTCAATGTCTTGAACTTGTACCTACTTTCCAACTTTGCCCAGAGTTCTGCCAGATCACTTTCGTTAATGA
The DNA here is from genome assembly GCA_034768845.1 of Heliamphora exappendiculata. Taxonomy (NCBI): domain Eukaryota; kingdom Viridiplantae; phylum Streptophyta; class Magnoliopsida; order Ericales; family Sarraceniaceae; genus Heliamphora; species Heliamphora exappendiculata. The sequence continues at coordinate 4,630 of JAOTRH010027183.1, read as the reverse complement.
CTTCCCGAAGAGTGCTATTACTGAGATACAACTGAATCGTGCTGTTCGCCAAGTCCCGCATCTCATCCCACTCTACATCCTTCATCATTTTTGGTTTCTATTTCTTACTCCTGAGAGCCTTAATCTGTCCTTCGTGCGTCAATATATTCTTTACCCTTTGCTTCCATAAGTTGAAGTTGTTGTGGCCGTTAAAAGGTTCAATCATGAAACACAAACTCTTCAACGCGATTAGATTTGTGTTTGACAATCTCCGTAATCTAAACTTGTCACAATATTAGATATATGTAAATATTGTTCCACGCAGCTCAAATCAACTCTGATTGTACCCGATCGCTCTTGATTGTACCCAATCACACCCGATCAATCCCAATCTAAGCCGATCTATCGAATCCAATCAAATGGGGCAAAAACTAAAAAAATGTGATCGTACCGATGAATTTGCAGCGCCAAAAAACCTTAGGAGAGACCTCTATCTTGAATTTTTCTATTATATATACGATCCGAAATAATCAAAAAAATTCTAACCGTTGATTTTACGCACACATCACACTGGATCAAAACCTCTTTAATCAATTCTAAACCCAATAATGAAGGCTCTGTTGAGATTCAGTTTAACCATAACAAGGCAATTCCCAAACAACTCCAGTGAGTACGCAATCACACTAAATAAAACTCTTTTGATCAAATCAAAAGCAAATCACCTAATGATTTTCTCCCTAATTTGGTGCCTACCAAATCAACACTCAGATTCTCACCACATAGGATAAAAACTCTTGGTTTTTAATTCCCAAACCAAGTCTTCAATAACCAGTGAATTCCCAATGGTGTGAATCACCTTCCAATACCCGACAATCGAAAAAAAATCTTCAAAAAACACAATCACTTTCAATGCCTTAATTAGCACAATACCAAACCAATAGGTTTTACAAGTCACAAAATGCAACAGTGGAAACTTCCGTGCTCCTGATTGTTTCTCCGTTAAGAATTTTTCTGCAATACCGTCGTACTAGTTCTTCCTCTCTTTTTTGTACGAATATAAATAATTTTGATTATACGATACGAAATCAAAAATTATACCTTGCTCCGATTACCCACTACGGTTTCGAATTGTCCACTGTTGGCTCTAATACCACTTGTTGGGATTTAAACATCAATCCACGAATGCAAACAGAAGCAAAACCACGCACAAAAAAATAGCAAATAATTAACACCTATGATTTATGTGGTTCGGCCCACACTGGACTACGTCCATGAACGAGAGAGAAAATATTTCACTATGTCGAATGTGAAAGAGTACAAAACCCGTCTCCTTTTTTTCTGTCAGCTAACCACTCAATTTTCTTACTTACGAACTTCTCCCTAAGGCTCCATTAGTGTCCTATTTATAGGCACACAAGTAGAAACTCTAAAGAATTATAGTCAGCCCATATTACTATAAACCCTATACATAAGAATTCTAGTAGACTCTTAATTCTACCATAACTCAATTACATATAGACAAAAAATAATATAATAAACATGGGCCCGGTAGAATATAAGACATAGCCCAACAATCTCCACCTTGGCTTGAATTTTACAAACCATTGAATTTTACAAACCATCCTGAAGATAATCAGTGTCGCTATCGATTCTTCCGTCGTCATCGTCATCGACCTACCACACCCAAATAGTATGGCCCGCACCCCAACCTGGGTACCCCACAAAGCTCACTACTTTATAGAAGAACGTGGCCCCATCTCTCCTCCTTTATGCACACAACCAGAGAGATCACCGCCACTAACCAAATCAAGAGCAAATAAGACTCGCTTCTGTCGAGGTGTACACCTGTTTATCACGTATGTTGTATCAGTCTTGTTGCCCAGAGCTTTTCTATGAACATCTAACAACTATTGCTCTTACATCTTGCCGGCATCTTGCATACCATCTAATTTGCTCACCTGCGCATTTATATTACCTCGTTGCTTTCGTATACCCCTGTGCCTATTCTATGTGCTTTTTTTAACTGTTGTTTACCCTGATCACCCTTACACTTTGTTTGTGTATGTCGTCTACCTATATTACTCATCTGATGTTTCGCAATAGCTCCACCTGTCATAACATTTCCTACGAGCCTGTATAGGTTGTGAATCATCTGTCCCTACAATACATCCATATTTTCCTTTGAAACCTAAAAAATTCCACCTCTAGATAAGAACCAGCAACCTCTCGAATCCAGCATCCCCAAAGAAATCAAGTTCTTCCTTAGATTTAGCACATATCTAACCCCAATCAAGATTAAAATGGTCCCATCAATCCTACAAAACGGCACTGTCCTTATACCAACAACTCTGCTTACTACAATGTTAGCCATCCTGACAGTACCCCCATCGCATGCCTGATACGTATCAAATTAATCTCTGACTGCACACATGTGGAACGAACATCCAGAATATAATATCCAATCATATTTGCTCATACTTGAAGTAACTATGAGCACCTCTAATTCTTCATAATCGGAGCCCTTTATAACTGTTGTCTCTCATGATTATTCTTTTTTCTTGTTTGCCTTGTACTTTAAACAATTCCTCTTCATATGACCTTTCTTGTCACAATGGTAGCACTTCCCTTTATAACCTCTCGACTTGGAATAACCTTTCTTTGTAGACTCCTCCTACTTCACTGTTGCCCTACCTCTGACTTCCCCACTGCTTGATGCAACCATAATGCCTTCTCCATGTGATCTGTTACTCTTCCTCTTTTTTAACATTTCATGAGATATGAGAGCAGTAACAACCTCATCTAACCTAAGGTTATCTTTCTCAAACATCAATGTAGTCCTCAGATGCTCGTATGATGAAGGTAAGGAAACCAACAAGAGAATTGCTTTATCCTCATCTTCGATCTTCACGCCGATAGAATCCAGTTCTGTTAGTATCCTGTTGAACTCGTTTAAGTGCTCCATAAAATTCGCTTCTTCTATTATCTGAAGTGCATATAACTATTTTTTTAAGGACAATCGAGTCGTCAATGTCATGGACTTGTACCCACTTTCCAACTTTGCCCAGAGTTTTGCCAGATCACTTTCGTTGATGAGTTCCTAATGAGTGCTATTATTGAGATACAACTGAATCGTTGCCAAGTCTCGCATCTCATCCCACTTTACATCTTTCATCATTTTTGATTTCTCTAACTTATTCCTAAGAGCCGTAATTAGTCCTTCGCACGTTAATATATTCTTCACTATTTGCTGCCATAAGGTGAAGTTATTGTGGCCGTTAAAAGGTTCAATCATGAAATTCGAACTCTTCAACACCATTAGATTTTTGTTTAACAATCTCCACAATTTAGACTCGTCACAATATCAGATATATATAAATCTTGTCTCACGCAGTCCAAATCAATTCTGATTGTACCCGATCGCTCCTGATTGTACCCGATCACACCCAATCAATCCCAATCTAAGCCTATCTGTCCAATCAATCAAACGGTGCAAAAACTAAAAATTCGCAGCGGCGAAAAACCTTAAGAGAGACCTCCATCTTAAAATTTTCTATTATATATACAATCCGATATAATAAAAAAAATTGTAACCGTTGATTTTACGCACACACCACACTGGATCAAAACATCTTTAATCAAATCTAAACCCAACAATCATGACTCTGTTGAGATTCAATTTAACCAAAATAAGGCAATTCCCAAACAACTCTAGTGAGTACACAATCACACCAAATAAAACTCTTTTGATCAAATCGAAAGCAAATCACCTAAAGATTTTCTCCCTAATTTGGTGCCTACCAAATCAGCACTCTCCGATTCTCACCACATAGGATAAAAACTCTTGGTTTTCAATTTTTAAACCAAGTCTTCAACAACTAGTGAATTCCTAATAGCATGAATCACCTTCCAATGCACGACAACCGAAAAAAATCTTCGCAAAACACAATCACTTTCAATGCCTTAATCAACATAATACCAAATCAATAAATTTAACAAGTCACAAAACGCAACAGCAGAAACTTCCATGCTCCTGATTGTTTCGCCGTTACAAATTTTTTAACAACAGCGCCTCACTAGTTCTTCCTTTATTTTTTTTTGTACATATACAAACAATTTTGATTATATGATACGAAATCAAAAAATTGTACCATACTTCGATTACCCACCACGGCTTCGAATCATCCACCGTTAGATTTGATACCACTTGTTGGGATTTAAACACCAATTTCCGAACGTGAACAGAAGCAAAATAACGCACAAAAAAATAAAAAATAATTAATACCAAGAATTTACGTGATTCGGCCCACACTGACCTACGTCCACGAGTGAGAGAGAAAATATTTCACTATGTCGAATGTAAAAGAGTATAGAACCCGCCTTCCTTCTCTCTACCAACTAATCTTTCAATTTTCTTACTCACGATCTTCTCCCTAAAGCTCCACTAGTATCCTATTTATAGGCACGCACGTAGAAACCATAAAGAATTCAAGTCAGCTCATATTACTATAAACCGTATACATAAAGAATTCTAATGGCCTCCTGATTCCACTCCAACTCAATTACATATAAACCAAAAATAATTTAATAAACTTGGACCTGGTAGAATATAAGACACAGCCCAACAGTGCACTCTTAGTTTTGACACCCCTAG
>JAOTRH010027163.1:0-21472 GCA_034768845.1 Heliamphora exappendiculata | reverse complement strand
ATTGAATGTCAATTCCTAAATGGTCGACTTGCGATTAAGCCATTGATGTTGAACACATTCAATCACAATCATTTGTGCAAGAGTCATATCAGGTGTCTTTACATAGTCTCTTAAAATAAATCAAATGCTCATGTAAGACAACTCATGGACAAGAGTGCGGAATATATATCCAATACTTTTTCAACTGTCACTTGTTATATAATTGTGTTTAACAAGGTCGATATATGTTTTTTTTTTGTTGGACAATAAGTGATTGTTGATATATCATGTTACATAAACCACCAGTTTATCTTTTTGAAGCCAGTCTTCTTCAATGGATAATATTCATCAAAGTGATTGACTGTTCCTTGTTACCACACTTACTGAAATAGATGAATCAAAACATATTGACATATAAATAAAATTATAATTGTTTACCAAATTCACATACCATTTGCATGTACCCCAATATCTATACCTGCACCTAACACTTGAATCGGAGTTTATGTAATTTATGATTAAATTGTCATTTGGTAAAGCGGGAATACATAGTCCTTTGAGGAACGTGTTTAAGAAAATTATACTATCAGATCTATTCGTGTGAATTTGGTAGGCAAGCAACTTTCGAGATTCAACTGTGAAACTAGGGAACTCTAAAGTGGGTTCACAATAAAAGATGGATTGAATAGTTTTAATTAAAAACATGTATGCAATAAGACTTCACGACCAATTCTAGTGCTCTTTTGATGGCTAATTTATGCAACATATCAAAATGGAGGATTGTCTAACCATTTTTCTCAATCAGAAAAGGCAACAACATGGTAACCCATCATCAATAAAATTTCAATGATAGGAAGGTCGTACATTGGAGAGTATACTATAAAGCTAAATTGCACACATAAGGATCCGATAAATCTAGAAATTAGGAGATGAGTCCAACAAGTCTACCATATTCTTTAAGTCTTTGTCTTCAACGAATACTGGTGGCAAGCTTCTGAAAGGTTTAGCTCAGCATCTTCTTCGCTAGCCTTTTAGTGAAGGTTGTCAAAATCGAGATCCTATGTACAATCATTTTGGGTCCTATCAAATCGAATCATAGGATCGGATCGTAACATCGTACGATCCTACTCAAAACATTTACAAGTTTAATAACTTTATAAAATTCATAGAGAATAAGCTTCAATTATACAAAAATAAAGTAAAACTATCGTGAAAAACAACCTGCGTTCTACACATTCACAAAATGATCAATACTGAAGTAATATACAAGAAAATAGAATTCAAGCGTTGAATAAAACATTTACAATCCTAATTGCGATCCTACTCTCGATCCTATAATCTCGAACGATATCATCTATGATCTTGCTCAGAACGCGATTCATTAGACGATTTGGATTGAAATTGCAAAATTGAGTCGTAGGATCGTACAATCCTATGATGCGGATTGCAATTTTGACAACCATGCCTTTAGTTTGCTCAACAAAAAGAAAAAGAAAAATATTACCTGTTGCTCAAGGCTCCAAACTTAAGGCATAGTGTAGAAGAGAGAGTAGGAAAGGTTATCAATTTAGGACCCTACAGAGGACCATTTTGGAGTTCCATTGGATGAGATGAAATCATTAGATCGAATCGAATATCATATTGTTGGATCAATCACGAGGATTATAAGATCCTACTAAAAGGATAATTTAAAAGCGAATGAGCTTTAAGATCATAAGATTTGGATCAATTTAAGGGAAATGGATCATACAATCCTACAGTCCATATCATGACTTTGAAACCCATGGTAGTAAGTAGGCAACATTTCCTAACTTCTGAGGAAGATGTATATCTGACTTCACGGGCACAACAATGCTGTGAGAAAATAGCAGTTGTCATCTCTCCAAATTGCTGATAATCTCAACATATCAAACTGAATAATTCCAAATATATGGTGGGATCATTGCATGCCCATCGGCATTAACCCTTGCCGAAGCCCCCACCTAAAAACTAAATAAATAATAAATAAAGTTTGGCATTGCTTGTTAAGGATCTACATGTTTATCGAATCAAGCACCTTCCATTCAATGGATCACTTTGATGCAGCTTATTGGGCTGTGCTTATAACGTGTTTGTTTTTTATGTTGGAAGTACGTCTCCAGTGTTTGGTGTAGCTTTTGCTTGATGGTAACTGGATTTATTTTATTTCAATTTGAAAGTGAAGAATTAATAAGACAGATAAAAGAGGTGTTTGATAAAATCTTTGCTTTTGTAAGTTCACGGTAAATATCAAAACATTTACAAATGGACTAGAATTTGTAGCTTTTTAAGTTGTAGTGTTGCAAATGTCTAACATAGAAATTGAAATAATGCTTTCAAATTGTAATGCTTGGGATATTGACACGGATTTTTTTTTTTTGGCGAGGGTTGACTTTTTCAAGTTAGGGCCTTATAGTAATTTTATTTAAAAACAGATAGGATGGTTTTATAGTAATTTTAGTTAACAAAATTCCCCTTTTGATTCCTATTTATCAGTGTTTGTTCTCCCTTTCCCTCTTAATTCTTGCTTGTTTCATTGAGAGTTTGAGAGTAGATTTCAACCTATTCTACCATATACAATCTCTGTGAAATGTGTCTTTCTTCATATTGTCTCTTTTGTCCCATTTTTCTTTTCCATCAAATCTTATTTCTTTACAATTTAATATACATCTATACTTCCATATTCAATATTCCCAAACTGTTTTCTTCTTTTTTATGGATCAACAAAATAAGCAAGAATACTATTTATACGGAGAAAATGTTTAAATACTTGATGATTAGTCTTGTTGTCTTATTCATGAATTGGTTGAAATAAATGAAATGTGAAGAATGAATATTTTGATAAGAACAATCAAGTCATATTTCACAATTGATAATGCTATGTTTTAAATAATTTTCTTACTCTATACGATATCCTTCTAAATTATGTTTCAATCGCTTTTAATGGTATCCTTTCATTACGTGATGCATACAGTATGAATCCCATTATGGTGGTTTCATTATGAATGAAGGCTTGGCTTCAAACTTTTCCTTGATGATATTTGTTTGTCAATGATTAAATATAACTGCTATGGCATCAAGTACACTAGTATTAAGAAATAACAAACTAGGTAATGAGATGGATATGATGGCAAGGACATTGCTTCATCTATATGTTGACTTAATGAATACCGTGACATAAAGCAAATTTTGTTTTCAAGTTTAGAGGTTTAATTTTTGTTTGATAAGCAGTAGAGATTCATTTCATGCCTTGTTATGTTCAGAGATTTTGTTTTCACTTCTATAGTTGCATATACTGATGATATACAAGTCTTGCTCTCTTATGATATTATCGAATTAATTTGGGATGTGAGTTACCTGTTATTGTATACTAGGGGATAATCCGTACCTAAAGGCACTCCCAACCAAATTTGATTCCCAACCAAAACTTATCCAATTTTAATCCCAACCACCAATCTGCATAACAAAATAAAAGATAGTAAAAAGAACATGGCATGCAAAGCACAACTTGCGATGAACAAATCATATTTATCAGAATTAAAGTTTAATAAAATTAATTTTAAAATCTTTGTTAAGAGCAGAAAGTTAAAAAATTATTGAGAAAGCCAATTTATTTGAGTTAGTAAACATAATTCCTATGATCTCACTGAACTTACAAGTACATTCTAATATAATTGGATCATAACTAAACCAATAATGTCCAATCTATATACCAAAATTAGATGTTGTCTTTACAGTGTTGTAGAAATTGCATTCACTCTTACCAATATTGCAACAGCAAACAAAACTCACCCAAACGACATCACAATCCTATTTGCATAGAACAGATAAACATTTGTTTGAGGATTTGCGCCTGAAGCATTCACTGGCACTCCATTTCCAATAATATCAAGTTTACAGCTGTTATTAAATACTACCAAAGAACGATTAGAGAAGGTAATGTGTACATTTTTCAGTTTAGGTTTTGGTGGCCTCGCTGCTTTGGGTTTGCATCAGTTTGGTAAGTACATAAGTTGCTGCTTTGGGTTTGCATCAGTTTGGTAAGCATATAGGTTTCCACTTGGTTGGAGATATATCTCTAAGATAGATGCGGTTTACAGTAAGATTTCAATGTAGACTGTACGTAACTCCATGGAAACATCATCAACAACAACAAACCAACAATTGAATTAATTGCCTAAATTTTTAAAATAAAATTCAATCAGTAGACTTCATTGATTGTGCATGATCCATTATTAAAATCCAAGTAGTCTGAGAAGGCAAGTTAATATGAAGGAAACAAGAACTAATCATGTCAAAATTGAGGAGACTTAGACTTTGAGGTCATAAATGAAGTGCTACAATATAAAGCAAAATCAATATGCAATGGTATTCAAAACAAATATCTTGTATAATAAAATACTTTAAGTCATTTGGAATTGATATGACATATAGGTGTTGATATCTTAGTAATATAGAGACCCTACATAAGAAAAACATTTGACCAGCAAAATTGTTAGTAATGTTCTTAGCCAAGAACCTTTCTTACAATTAACCAATGAGAAATATACAATAAAGGTATTAATTAATGATTCGATAACATTAAAAGACAAACAAGGCGGGATTCAAATTGTATCAGGTCTAAGTAGACGACGCATGTTCACTTAAACCAAGTAAAATACCAATAATTGAAGGAAATCCCACAAAGATTACACGTTTGAGCAGAATCACACTCCATCCAACACCACCAGCTCATTTTAGTTGAACATGAATATGTTATCATTGGAAGTTTTATTTTGATTCCTAATTCCTATCTTCACTCATTGGTTGGAAAAGCTGAAGAGTAAACCTCCCAATTACCCTGTTGGGTTTTTACACTAATATGGTGATGCTCAAGAAAATCCCACGATACATTCATTTATGAAATGACTGTTTTTTAATGTCATTTGCCTGAAAACTTTCTTTTCTTCTTTTCTTTTTTTACTCTCAGCTTTGCTTAGAGAATCCCATGATAGAGACATTATAGAGTCACAACTCATAAAAAAACCAGCTTCAGCACAATTATAAAAAAACCAATCTCAGGTTCTTTGATGAATTTTGCATAATGCAAAGATTCAGTGTGTAAATCTTTTTACTTAAAATAATTCCACCTTTTCTATAATTTTTAGTTATGTAGTACATATTAAACCCACAAAGGACAGGGTTTGCCCTCGAATCAACGCTGATGTTATTTAGCCATGTACCTCCAACTGTCAATATATAGTTATATGGTTCTGTTCTAAAAGAGTAAACATATAAAACATATTTTATATATTTTTTGGAAAATAGAAATACTTAGCAAAAAACAAAAACAAACCAAGCAAGACAAACAAGAATGACCTTTTATGGCTTTCTATGGGTTGAAAGCTTTCGGGATTTATTCTTCAAATTGAACTTTCAGAATGACTTGAATGCAGCTCATTTTTTCTTGGGCAGCTAAGTCATGACTATTAAACAATAGTAAATTACTTAGAGGGTGTTAGTTTAAGATTATTTTTCCACTTTTAGCAAATTGTTTAGCAAATAGTGAAGACAATATAAATAGGTGTAGTTATTGGTTTTTGCTTGTAGCATCTGAGTCTAGTTTAACGAACACAATTAGTACTACTCCTACCTATAAGTTAACATCATGAACAAGTATTTGTAAAATCTACTTTAAGGCATGTTCACATCTTTCTAGCTATAACCATGAATTTCATAATAACAAATACATCGAACACCGTCTTAAACGCATCGCAACTATTTGTTTTAGGGGTGAGCTGGGGGACAAAACTCAAAAGATGTACTTCACTAAAGCGCAAAAAACCCAAATCCTTGTGATACCATGTTACCTGTGACTGCCAATTTCAAAAGTAACATGCGATGTCAATGGAAAACCCCACATAAAGTTAAGAAAGCAAACACTCATACACATTGGGGACAAAAAAAAAATCGGGTGGTGCCAATGGTGGCGCTATGGTTTGGGGGGTTTGTTTGGGCGGTTTAAAAGGTTGGTGGCGGATGATAATTATAGAAAGAGAGAATCGCCCAATTGAGGAAGAAACATGGCAAGACCCCTAGGTGGAAAACATGAAGTACTTATTAAAAATAGATCTCAACTGACCTTACCCGTGGAGTTCTGGGCTTCTTGCTGATTAGGCACCTGAAGGTTTCGGAAGCCCAATTTTTGTTAGATTTCGAAGGAGATAATGAGCGTTACAATCTTAGCATCCAAATTGATAACATCTCCAAGAATTTCTATCGAATTAGAGAAGAATCGAAGTTCTTAGTTTACGATCAATAATTGGCAAAATTGTCTTGAATGGTACCTTAGAGCCGATAACATAACATTAGGACATGTTCCCATATGAAGCTATCACAGAGTTTTGGGTGCAGGGACACACGATTTAATTTTCCATTCCAAATGATTTTTATAAATACTTAAGAAAGAGTATCTAGTGATTTTTCTATTCGTACATGGATCTACTTTTATTGGATTTCACTTAACCAATTCAATAATTACTCTGATGAAGATATTGGAGAGAAAATCATGGAACTTCAAATTATTACAAACTTGACAAAAGTCAAGTAAGGAGGAAAATTGTAACAACATACCTTTTCAAAGAGGGTAACAAAATATTTATCTTTGACTTGGGTCAAACTGATGGGATTTGCTTATTAATAGGGTTAAGATGCTGCGTTTGCACCAAATTTGATGAATTTGTCCCCATATTAAAGGAATAAGGTCAAATGGGTAAGATGACCACATTGTTCTTTGGTGTCCTATGAAAGTGTCTTCTTTTTGTCCCAAGTTTATGTTCATAATCATTCTATTTTTTGAATTCGTGTTGCACTATCATTTAGCAAAAAAATCGCATTAAAAGAGCTCCCACATATAAAGGGTAAATTATTATATTTCAAATTGCGCTAAAAATCATGTCCACTCTTATACTTAGTTGTTTGGACCTTGACCCGCCTCTTTAGCCTACGTAGATGTCCTACCTTTCAGTAGGAGTTCTTGGATTGTAAGGCCCTTCTTGGACTTCTAAGTACAAATAAGGATGAGATATCTACATTTTATATTCTACGTACAAAGTCATCGAAATTCCTAACTTACGTAAAATATAGAGTGGATATTTTCTTTTATCTACAGAGTATACAATTGGATCATAATTCTTTATACCAACAAATTGAAAAAAAATTCGATTCATTACTTGTGATTACATTACGATGAAACAATTTGTTGGGCACGTATTTGCTTCACAAACTCCCTTGCTTCATGAAGTTTCTCGTTAAGTTGAGTAATGTAATATGTAACTATAAAAATCTACACATCTTTCGTGAAGTTTTTCTAACTTAATTTTTGATTTATGGAATGTGATCTGAATAGTTGTTATTCTCTATAGCTACCACACAATATCTTTCTTCACATGCACGTATACTTTATATTTAACCCTGTCACATCAACCATTCTAGATAAAATCAAGTGGGTTATCAAGGCAGCATGAATTCTAACTCTTATATTGTTAGCTCATTTCTTTATGAAATGCATGAATTATATCAAAATAAGACCAACTGAATAATTATTGTAATGCCTGAGTGATTTAATTAAAAAATCAGAACAATCAGAACAGCCTTTATGCGTGGGTTATACCTATTGGATCTTAAAGGGACAAAAGGACTTTTGTCTTCCTTGTTTTTGCTTGAAATAACTTACCAATCAATATTTATTGTTTGTTTTATAGTTCATATGGAAAAAAGGAAGAACACACGATTCCAAAGCGACCTTGCGGCGCATGGATTTATTATTAGTAAGATTTGTAAATTTATTTCCATATTAGATAGGTCATTTTATTTGTTGTCATATTAATGCCTCACTATTTACGGTTGTAGTCAAGACGAGTGCACAAAGAGAAGACAACATTCATCCACTGACGTGCTCGGCATTGAGGTATTGTATTCGTTGCTTCTATGGTGATGCTCAAATTTATAAGTTTCACGCGTTTAATGTGCCCTTATTGTTATACGATGGTTAATTTTCAAAGTTTAAACGAGAAGTTGGAAAGCAGTGGAAGGTGCTTCCAAAAAGTGAGAAGCGAAAGTATGAGAATCTAGCAAGGCTGCTTCGAAGCGGGTATGAAGTATAGAAGGTTGAGGTTCCTTCGATCAAGTCTCCAAGGGTAACTGAGAAACGACGGATTAGCATTGTTATATGTATTATACTCTTCACTAAGCAAGGCCCCATCTCCTGCATTCTAATTGCCTTTTTGTTTGGTTTTTTTTTGTTGTAGGCAACGATTATGACACGGATCACTTTGAACTCCGTGTACGTCATGCTATAAAGCCTGCGACCCACGCAAGTCCAAGCATGTAAGGACATGGGGTTTGGCAGCCTATTCCACTTACATTGTACAAGGTTGCCAAGACAACTTTGTCAGTGGTTAGTGGAGATGTTCGACCCATCCACGGTGACCTTGAACGTCCATGGGAAGAAGATATTGGTTACACCCTTGGACATTCATAACATTCTTGGGTTGCCATGTGATGAGGAGCCCGTGCCTATCAAATCTGTTCATACTGAGATATACGGCCTGTGTATGTTGGTTGGGATTAGTAAGGCCGATTTAGTCACATTGAAACAGTTGAAAGACGAGTTGAGCTCGATGGAGGCTGCTGACGACATGTTCTGTAGGAAGTTGGTGTTGTGCCTCATTGGGGCCATCTTATGCCTAACTTCTAAACTGGAAGTGAATCGGAGATATCTACACGCCTTGGTAGATATCTCCATCATCAGTCGATATAATTGGAGCCAATTCGTGTTGGATTATCTCATAGAGGGGGTTCGCACGTTCAAAGACAAAGGACGACGGCCCTTCAAAGGTTGTCTGCTATTCCTCATGGTACGTCTTTCTTAGCCTTTTTTGTTCGTCTTCTCCTTTCTCCTTCAGTCGTTCTTCTATAAATCTTATCCTATGTTTAAGCAACCAACCTAACGGCACCTAATTGCTATATGAATTGCACAGCTATTTTATTTTGAGTGTTGCACAACCGCGAGACAATTCTCCATCCCATGGAAGAAGACACCTACACCTCATTTGAAATACCGGGGAGACAAGGAGATTTCGTCCCGGATGAAATTATTAGACAGCTTGGGATTTAAAGATAATGAGAAAGTAAGTAAGCTTAAATATTCTATTGACATTCTCAAGTATTTCATTTAAAAAGACTCTACCATAAGAAATATTTAGGTTTTGTTTACTAAACTCGTTCAGCATTTTGTAATAGGTTGCATTGAAGTTTGTGTCGGGTGCTTTAGTGCAAAGAGCACTGGCAAAGATGGAGGAAGCATAGATGCGAATGTCAAAGAAAGTCAAACACGAATTGAAGCGGAGTTCGTGGGGTTGGTAGCGCGCCTCCAAGCTTGAGATGGGCTTCAATGAATATTTACATGAAAGCCGCGATGGGTGCAATGTCGACCTCAATACATGATGCACTCACCCAATTGAAGCAGGAATTGGTGGCTTCTCGTGCAACCGGACAGTTTGGACGGGCCACTGAGGACGTCATTCCCTCCCTCACGCTCAAGCCCAATCCTAGCCTTCATGTATTTCACAATATTCAGCCGAAGAACGAAGACATTGAAATGAAGAAGGGGGAAATTGAAGCCAAAGATACATTCACGCTCGCCCCCCTGTCCTTCCAGGTGACAGGGCCGAGTTCCCCGATGAAAATCCTACGGCGCTCTCCTCGTATGACGATCCATATCGGTTCGTCAATTGAGTTGTCTTCTGTGTTGCCTACTTCCCAGCTTACTACGACAGTGGTCACTAGACCCATTGAACAGAAACTTCCAATACAAACAATACCTGTGCCGTATGAGGGTCCTTACATGGTTCAGGGTAATGTAAGCAAGAAAACTCGAACAAAGCGCGGGGGAAGGTTTCAGAAACAATCAACTGCTAAGGTAACAATTACAAACCTTCACTTCACTTTAAATAATTAATACATATACAGTGGGTAGATATTTATATGCATTTCTTTACTATACGCATATAACTCCCCCCCTTTCGTCATGAAAACAAACGGCGATGACGATGAAGCAAGCTACCGCACAAAAAGCAATAAACGAGTTACCACTTTCGACCTTAGAGACGCACGTCGCAACATACATCTTTGATACGATGTTATCGGCAAGGTTATATCCCACTTAAAAGCTCTATTATGTTCAAAATATGTTTTTCCTTTTGATGAGTTGTTTACTTTGCGTTCTATAGGGAGGTGTTAATTGAAACCACCACCGACCATGTGAGACGACATGACTTGTTAACACTACGGCCAAGAGAATGGTTGAGTAATGCAGTGAGTATCTACATTCCTTGTTCTCTTATGTTCATCCTCGGTCATTTGGCACCTACCATAACTTAATTTGCAAATGCTCAGATCATCACGTGTCGCCGTCAATAAAACCACCCTCAAACAAGAGCGTAGTCTGGATGGACTATGGACAAATTGGTTTTTGCCTACTTATGTATCGGTATGCATGTTTGGCCGTCTAATTTCTGTACGATGTTTCCATTTACGTCGGTTTATGCAGTATATAACCACGTTTTATTCTTGTTCATGTTTGCATAGCAAATGATATTGAGTAGGAATGCTTGGCCAAATTTAATTTTGGCGTCCTATTTTGGCATGCATTGATATACGGGCCGTCTAGTTGCATGTGAATGGGTAAAATTTCGCATCACTAATCTTTGTGTCTTGTTAAAACCAATGCATTCCCATTCTTATATATTTCGTACAGATCTACATTCCTATCAATGACAACGGACAACATTAGTACATGGCCGTTATCTGCATTCGCCAAAGAGTTGTCTACATTTCAGATTCATTCCCTTCCCCCTTGCGAAATCCCGGCCGGGAGAAGTCGGTCAAGACTCTGGTTAGTATACTCCCATATAACTTGCAAACTTGTACAACCAATTATAGGAAATCACGTTGGTCTGCCTTCATCTACGTGCAGGTTCGCTTCTTCGACCAGGTCTTGAGTATGTCTATACTGACAGGGTTGCAGTGCCCACTATGAACGACTTTCCAATCCATCGACCGGAATGGGTCCCACAACAAGAGTATGGGTTAGTTACATTCCAACTTCTATACTCACAATCATATAGTGTTGTCTTTTAATGCTTTCGCATATGTAATGTAGGTATGATTGCGGCATGCATGTCGTCAAATATTATGAGTGTCAACAACTGGATGAGTCGGATATGCCAAAGGTACGCAAATGGTGTTGAAGTATTGAACATTGTTTACCCAACCTAAGTAGTCAAATCTGTAACTTTTTTATTTCCATCTTCGTATGTAGTTGATGTTTGCTTCCGAGGTTGCGAGGAAGAGGCTCGCGGTGGACCTTGTTCTTCACACGCATAACAAGTAAGGGCAACTGTCCTAGAGAAAATATATAAAAAGTTCCCCGACCTAGCAAAGAGACGTGCATGATCTGAAAGAATTGAAATCCCACACAGTAGTTGAAGTAATCGTGATTCAACAACGTTTCAGATTTTTGTGCTCTGTACTCGTTATGTAATAACCGTCATTCACCAACATCTTGTATTGTTATGGAGTAATGTACTCGTGACAATTTGTTGTGATACTTTTTAAAGAGACAATGTACTACGCGTACACTTGAATGTAAAACGCTTTTGCTTGGTGGATCATATGTGCAAATTTAAGATCATTGTTCTTTAAGATGAATGGTCCCATCAGCAACCTATAATGGATAGTGGCTATGTTGCCTAGTTGATAAGTGTATTCGAACCTTGGTGCTTCTGTTGTATATACTTTGCTTGTCCAGTACTGATGAGACCATAAAGTTGTGTATGTCGAGGTCATGCCCATTGGACAATTCTCCATATGTTCCCCTTTGGTATATACTTTGTTTTCTCTTGTTAACAGGATGTCTTACTATCAACCTCTCTCTATACATAGGGTGGTTTCAGTTCTCCAAAAATCTTTGTAAGAGTTTTCCATGTACGTGGGATTTCGAAACATTCTATATTCACCGTGTGGGATTATTTTATCAACTTCGTTGAGTGGGCATCATTGATTGTTGCGTCTAAGAAGCTGAAGAAAGCACTGCTGATATTCATCGGCGTGATATGCAGAACTCTGCTGTGATTTGTATAATTCGTGGAGTGCACTACGCTCCCATGTTATTTATGCTCACATAAACAATGTAACACAACAAAAACCCCATACGTTGAATGCATCGGGCTTCATAAAGGGCCTTATCCCAACAAGGCCGGTTGGATTTTGCCCAGGTAACGGGCCAACGGTTAAAATGACAGTAATTTGACAAATGACGATTTTAGGGTGGTTGGTTTGCGTGGGTGTGGTGATTACTTAAAGGGAAGAGTTAGCGAGATGGGAAGAGTTATAGTGAATGGATATGGCATGAATTCGTTGGAAATCGAAACTTACAAATTGCACTATAAACCAATAACGCAATCATGCTATGAAAGATGTGTACATATATACATACATATGTACATATCCACTTGCTGCTTGGGATAAAAACATCACAACGATAAATGTCATTTCAAATATTGGACATATCCTGCAATACCTTATATGTTGGATCAATCCTTCTACAGATTCATTATAACGGACTAATAATCGATTAACGTGACTATTCATCCAAGTACAAGCGCATATGCAACCAGTTTGCATGTGTCTCACAATATAAAGGGTGAAGTGACACCCCATTCGGTTAATTGATATTTTAAATTCAAATCATATGGGAAGCATCACTCCAACAAACATGGAGGTTTATTTTTTAATTTGTTTAAATCGGCATCTTTCGAACTTTTGGAGGATTCCAACGGTATATCAAACAACATTGCCTCCCTATTGTGGGTATTAGGGGCATATTAAGAATGATAACAAAAAATTAGACCTTCTTTTGAAAACATATGGTGGCATGAAAGTAATCCTACAATATATATGACTAATAGGATTCCTAACTAAAACATGAAAATGCATTGTAAGCTCATAATAGGACTCCTAACTAAAACTTGAATCATGTTATGCCACTCGCACTCTCACGTCCTTACTCATTTATTTTTGCACCTTGTAACAATATGTTTTTAAGCTTGAACAAGTCAAATGAAGAAGAAATTTGTAGTTATGACACTGGCGCTTGAAACGGCTTGTTTGGCGTAATCATTAAGCGCATGTTGGGCGCAGTGCACTAGTTGTGGTGTCTAACAAAGCTTGTTGCGCACTGAGTCCGACGCGGGTTGGTCATGGCCACTGGTTTTGGCACCTGACACGTTTTGTTGGGCGCCAAGTTGAGCGCGTGTTGGGCGCCGGTCACTGGTGTAAGAGATGATCCTGCCTTGTTGGGCACAAGTTTGGGCGCCTAATGGGCGCCATATATAGGTAAAACCGTGGTTAACAAAGCTAACACGTTTCTATATGAATATGAATAGTGTGAATATGAATAGTGTAAACGTTTATAACAACCACGTTTTATTTTGGGAATACATTACAAGCGTTTTTAGTTAAAACATTTTTTTTACTTTGCTCTGATAACGTAATTATGAAACACGTTTTTGAGGTAAATTATACGGTAAACGCGTAAAACACACACGTCTTTTAGGAAAATTAAAAATGTTTTTTGTAAAAAAGTTTTTTTAAATTTGCCCTGAAAACTTGTTTATGAAGATTATCCTAACGAAAAACAGAAAACTCCTCAAGCTAAGAAAGTTACATATGGTGGAAAACTTAATACACATGCAGTTCCATATTCTCCAACTGTAAACACAACATGCACTCATAATTACACAATCACAAATCTATTTAACTTTTTTGAGCTGGGTGCTCATTCATGACAACAAATAGCAATTTCGAATCCAAAATATTCCACCAGCTTCCTCTTTTTCTCAACAATCAAACAAAGGTATCTGTAAGCAGCTGGAAGTAAAGTGCTTCCTTAAGGGTACCTTAGTAAACCATAGTTACTAGCTTGTTAGTTAGGTAGTTGAGTGGCTACAATTCTGATTGTCAGTTAGTTGTACAGAGAGAGATGAGGAACTTGAATATATAGAGAGGGGAAAGGGGTAACAGATTGTGTATGGAACATTAACTCAATTTCTGTTATTGTAGTTTATCTCAATCATATTCTCAATAAAATTGCAGCAGATTTCTCAAGCTCTGTTTTCCATTCCTTTCTTGTCCCCATTTCCAGAATTCATCAATTTGTTATCAAAGCAGGCTTTCTATGGTGACAAGTTGATAATAGCTGAGGGAACAAGGTTGCAAGAAGCAAGACGCATCAAAGAAGAAATCCATAGTTTGAGAGAGGATTCAAATAAACATGCCAGTGCTTTAAGTAAGCAACTAGCAAGCCAGTTACAGCGGCGTTGAGGTATACTCCTGCCCTTTAGAAGTTTGTAATGATTTTATAGATGTTTCTAGTGAGCCAAGGGAGTTACCACCTCGTAGAACTCATGACCACAAAAACCCTACAAGACCTAGAAGCCAATCTCCAAACATAAGACCATCTAGGTATCCCTATGTCAAAAGAATATAATAAAGAAGATTGTTAAAGAGTTGTTGGAATCAGGAGCAATTAGGCACAGTACAAGTCCTTTTTTCATCACCGGTACTATTGGTCAAGAAGAAAGATAATTCCTGAAGAAGAATGTGTGTCCCTTATATGGCTTTGAACAAGTAATCTATAAGGTTAAGTATCCAATTATAGTCGAAGATGATTTGTTGGATGAATTGTATGCGACTCAATTCTAGTCAAAGTTGGAATTTAAGTCAAGCTACCATCAGATTATGATGCACTCAGCAGATGTGAGAAAAATTGCCCTCAATAAACGATGCCAATTGCACTTTCACTTAATACATTCAGCATTAAGTGATGCACTCAGCAGATGTGAGAAAAATTGCCCTCAATAAACGATGCCAATTGCACTTTCACTTAATACATTCAGCATTAAGTGTTGAATTGCGTTATCAAACACCCCTTAACTGATATGCTTAAGAAAGATGCATTCATTGGCCTAAGAAGGCTGACATTACTTTTGTCAACCTAAAGCAAGCCATAACATCCACTCCTAGGTTGGCTTTATCATATTATACTAAGACCTTTGTTATCAGTATGCGAGGCTTCTTGTAGTTAATCACTTTCCAATGGACGCAATCAAATTAGAGCAGTTTTTCCATTAGCCTGAATCTAAGTTTCCCTTTCCTTTCTTGTCTCCAGTATTCAAATTTCTTATATAAACTATCTAATTCGTTAGAAAACAAATTAGGCCCTCATTGTTTATAATCTCTCAGTATAAAAAAACACATGGGACCCCAATAAAAAACAAGCCCTAATTGTCTTTTTTTAGTACAGTTTGGAGTGTACATAAAAAATTTCATTCTTATTTTCCTGTTCTTCTCCAAGAGGATACTGAAATGTAAAAAATTCTAATCAAACAATGAAAAAAGCAAAAAAAACCAAAGAAACAAACACGTTTAAATAAGCTAATAGGCCAATATGACACACCACAAACTCAATATCTGTTCTTGTAGTTCATCACCTTCCTCTCGTCTCAATAAAATTGCAGCAGTTTTTTCATTACAGAATCAGTTTTCATAAAGATTATCCTAATCGTACATGAGGACAACATTAACAAGCGATAAAAGAAGTCAAGCGTGATTGGTACGTGCCAGTCATTCACCATACAGCTCTGTCAATATCACATATCCCTGTTCTGTCCATGTTAAACACTGTCCTATTGTACGGCTGTAGTCATCCTGTCCTTCCCTTTCATAACCATCATTGCACACTGGTGCAGCTACCTCTACAGACCCTTGAAGGTAGAGAGGTTACGAAACATGCTCAATCAAGAAGATTGTGTTGGACCCAAACCTACATTTGTTAACATGTCTGTATGAGACGATTGGGTTGAGAAATTTGTCCATATGTTACAATAAATTACAAAATGCTCCACGTTGGGGATATGTACCTTCTGCAACTGCCTTAACAGATCATATGGATAACAAGTCTTTGATAGGCATCAGATGAACGTAATGTTGATGCAGACAATACGAAACTCTTCTTATTCTTGCTTGCTGCAGCTGTAGAAAGCCAGCTGAACAAAGGTGAACAGCTGAAATGTCCACGGTGTGTGCATATGTGCCTAATATATTGACGAACGGTGCTGTAATTTTGATGGCGGATAGTGAAATCAGTCATAATGGATTTAACAATAAAATGAGAAAGGGAAGCTTCCTAATTCTAAAAGCCAACTAACCTCTCAAGAGCATGTCCTCCCATGGTTAGAGAATCCAGTTAGTTCTTCAAGGTCGAAATCATTGAACACATAACTTCGCGACAATCAAGCAACAGTCCCTTTCGTCAGACCATCATCCTCAATAGGGTTGTCACATGTGTATTGTACCCGGAGTATGCGACCAAAGTGGACTAAGTATCCATGGTAATTCCGTATCCAAATAGCGAATATAGCCTAATATCTGACATAATGCTCCAACATTATCAAATCTTACACCCCAAACGAACAGGCACCCACAACAGTTCATCGTCATGGTTCATTGTCAAATGAACCACCCTCTTCATCGGCACCCCCAGCATGTTGACCGTAAACGCTATTGGGGTCTATTACGTGTGTTACATTCTACAAAGGAATGTAGATTCATCATCACTCATATATTATAACAACTTGAACATTATGAAATGATTAACATTAATCATAAGAGACTTACTAACCCTCGAAGGTTGGTTGTAATTGAATTGACCGTCATTAAAAAGTGTTGCGTAATGACCGCCTACGAATGATGGGCAGCACTTGTTGTGTGTATCTTCTCCAGTTAATGGTTGTTGACTCCAACCATCGGACATGCCAACGTGCATGTTAAGGTAATCATGATCACCATCATTCGTAGTCGGCCATTTGACTTTTACATCTTGGGCAGCTGCAGTTGATGGTCCTATTAGTGGACATTTGTTTCTCGTATGCCCAACGAGTCTACAGTTACCACAGCTTCGGCGCTTTGGTATCATCTTCGGCCAAGTGAATGGATGCCCTTACCCTTGATGACAGTGGAATCACTTACAGTCGGAGGCATCGACGTCCCATCACCATTGTTGCCAGAGCCCACCTTTGCATTCTGGGTGGTTAATTCTCACATCTTACAAGTTAGTTTTGTAATCTCCTCTTTCGCTTCTTCATACCCTTGCTCTGATTGAGAGGTATAGTAGCACAACTCATGACATGCACCTGATAACGCGTCGAATCGTGTCACCTGCGTTACCCATTGTGGAAGTGGTGTCTAACCATGCAAAGGAGATAATTTCGCCGATATGGTCCATCTAGGCAAGATGTATGCCTTTGGGATTTCTGTCAAGTACTATATTTTCGTGACACTTATCATATGAGCACATGGTAATCCCAATGATTCGAAATGCATGCACGGGCAATTAATGGTTTAACTGCTTGCGTTGTACTGAGCATTCCACAGCTTAGTGCAGTGTTGAAACACATGATTCATGGTCCATGTGGAATGTACAATGAAAGATCACAGTGTATGAAGATTGGAAATTGCAAATGGCATTACCCAAAGCCTTTCTCTCAAATCACGAAGCTAGGAATTGATTCATACCCTGTATATAGACGGAGAGAAGGACCACCAGTACCATTGGAAAGTAATGAGCAAATCAAGGTCGATAATAGTTAGGTCATTCTGTATAATCCATGGCTGCTCTTGAAATTCGATTTCCATTGTCACGCCCCAAAATCCAAGGTCACGTGAAAATCCACCAAACACTAGTTTTTATGAAAATACAGGTTTTCATATATTCAAAACCGCCTGTTGAAAACAGTAGAATACCCAACAAAAAAAATCTCTCATAAACAAAGGCATACAGATCCAACATGCATATAGCATATCGCCTTAAGGCGTACAAAACCTGCCTTCAGGACAGGCATACCAAAAAGAAAAACTATAACAGTCTTCTGCCCCCACGGGCCCCATCAGAGCTACTCATGATCATCATCCACATCATCACCTGAAAAAAGTTTTGTACAAAAAATTCAACCCGTGAGCCGAAGCCCAATAGAAGCAGACGATAAAGCTATAAAGTAGGAAATATGCAATCATATAGAATCGGAGCGAACTCAACCACAGAACCCAAAAAGGTTTTACGTCATAAAATCCCACGTATTCCACAAACCTCCAAAACAGTTTTTCCTTCACAATTAAGCATTTATACAATGCAAAACACATTTTACAATTGAAGAAAAACAGTAACCAAAACATCGTTCTCTCACAAAATGTACAATCGTGGAAAAAGAAGAAGAATATGATCCTATGTACCGACTCCATCACACGACAGAGGTAACAACGATAGACCCCTATCTAGTATCTAATCCCCATACATCATGGGACCGGTTAGATACACACAAATTCTATACGGAGCACCACAACGTAAAGCTTAATTTACGGGTGACAACCAGTGGGAACTAAGCACCCAACTGCCTCAATTTACGGGGACTAACCTGAAGGACTTGAGTACCTACGCTGCGCACGTTTCTGGACTTACATCGAGGGCAACTCGTACCAAATACATGTCATCCCGGTACATTTAGATAATCTTCTAAAAATAGTACTGTAGCTCAACTATGAAAATATTTTCTCAAAACAATACATTATACATGTATATAGAACCATCCATCCACATGGAGATCAACAAAATATTTTCAAAATGTTTTATCCTATTTTCAACAAAACGTTTCAAAACCTGAGACTCAACCCCGAAGGCGAGCTTCAAACCTCTAAAACACTAAGTGTTGAGATTTTTCACAAAACCACCATTTTCACCGTTTTTAAGAAAATCATACTACCACGTGTCATACAGTACTATAAGTCAAGAAAAGCGAACAACATGCTTTCTATCCGAAAACAAGGCTTAAACAGCAAATATGGCATTTGATACATTTTTTACCCGGTGAAAACACATATAATTACATATAACACCCTCATAATAGCAGTAGGTCTAGAATCCTTCCTCGTTGGGTCAAAATCCGATTCCTCAAAAACTGGACCTTGTCGGAACGAGAATCTGATCGGATGAGCACAAAGCTAACAACGTAGATAGCATGGATCCATAAGCTGATCGTGAAAAATTTAGCTCGGGCAGGTCAAATATGTAAAGAGAAGGCAGAGAGAATGGAAGAAACAAATATTTTTCCAAATATTCCAGGGGCTGGAATACTTATAAGCTCGCCAAAAAGGCAGTTCAGTTGACTGAATAGGTCATTTCAGTAGACTAAAGCTCCTCGAAAAATGCACCACTGCCCAGTTCAGTCGATCGAACCCCCTGGTTCAGTCGACCAAACTCAAGAAAACTAGTTTAGTCGACCGAACATAGCAGCCCAGTCGACTGAACCCTAGGGTTTGAGCCTGCTTGTTTTTGGTCTCGATTTTGCTTTCTAAGGCCAACCAAACAAGCCTAAACAAGGTCCGAGAAAGCAAAAAATACATCTACATGTTGTTCTACAACTCAAAAACATTAACCAAACATCGATGCTATACATAACATGAAGGAAACACGTCAACATTTATATATATCAAAAATAAAGAGGTATAGGGTCTCACTGCCATATCAATGTTGAAATATGCAGCAGCATTAAAAGCGTTAAGTACTTATACAAATATGTTTATAGGGGCCCTGATCGTGTAGCAATGGAAATTTGTCGTGGTCTTAACAATGATGAATTGCAACAATTTGTAGATGGGAGATGGATATGCACCCCTAAAACATTATGAAATTTTTTAAAATTTTCGATGACTCGATTGACCCATTCCGTGGAACGTCTTCAAATACAGATGCCAAATAAACAATAAGTTAAATTTTATACATTCCAAAATATTAGTAACATTTTACCTGATGACTACTACACAAGAACTATGCTGACCCAATTCTTTCAGTTAAATATTGATGATGCTGCAGCAAATTGTTATTTATATCGTGAAATCCCTCAGCGTTACAAATGGTGCAAAGGTCAGAAAATTTGGCAACGAAGGGAGAGTCATCAAAGAGCCATTGGTAGAATATTTACTATTTCGCCATCTGAAGGGGAGAGATTTTACTTGGGAATTTTACTCAATCATATTAAAGGGCCCAAGTCATTTGATCATTTATTGACAGTTAATGACATCTCTTACCTGACATTCAAACAAGCAGCTGAACATCATGGTTTGTTGGAGCAAGATGATATCATCTGCCAGTGTTTATTAGAAGCTTCAAGAACTCATATGCCCATGGCTTTAAGGAGATTATTTGTGACAATCTTATTATATTGTGAACCAATAGGGGTGCAAAATCTGTGGGAGGAAATTTGTTCATACATGGGTGAAGACTATGCCTCCTCAAGTACTACAAATAATATGTGCATCGTTGATAGAGTCCTTCGAGATATAAATCGTCTCTTGCAGCAGCATGACAAGAATATTTCAGATTATGATCTGCCTATTATTTCAGATAGTCTTGATGATAGTTCTACTATTTCTAGGCTTATACAAGACGAGCTTTCCATTATCACTCCAGATGAGGACTTGAATTCTATTGCAACATTGAATACTGACCAGCGTTTTGCATTTACTACAATAATGGCAGCTATAGAACGTAATGATAATGCAATATTTTTTGTGGATTGTCCTGGAGGAATAGGTAAAACATACTTATATCGGGCTATCTTAGCGTCAGTAAGGAGTCAAGGTCGTATTGCTATTGCAACAGCAACATCTAGAATAGCAACTGCACTCATGCCTGAAGGAAGGACTGCACATTCCAGATTTAAGATACCACTAAATCGATAGGCTTCTTCTGTGTGTTCAATTAGTAGGCAATCAGATTTTGCAGAACTAACAAGGTGTGCAACCATTCTTATTTGGGATGAAACTACGATGACTAACCGTTACACTTTTGAAGCTTTAAATCATACTTTGATATACAACATGGGTGTTGTTGCTCCATTCGGTGGAAAGATTATGATTTTAGGTGGTAATTTTCGCCAAGTGTAGACACCCCAATTTGACCCCGCCTAATCTTAGGCGAATCTGATGATGAAAACAGGTGGAATAGTGCCTCACTATGATCCTCGGGATGTGATCCAAGCTCGGTATTTGAACATAGTCATCAAAAACCTTTAAAAATTTCAAAACTAATGAAATTATACCAAACCATCGATAACTTGTTGCCTAAGTCATTGCCAGAAGTGGCGACCGCCATGTTTATTGTGGCGGCCGTCAATAGAACCTCTTGAAAACCCTATGCAACATGGCGACCACCAACTCACATTGTGGCGGTCGTTAATAGAACATTTTCCAACCCAGCGGCCGCCAACTTGCATTGTGGCGGCCGCCAACTCCAAATGGCCTGATGTGTCCCAAAACGTGG
>JAOTRH010027152.1:0-21473 GCA_034768845.1 Heliamphora exappendiculata | reverse complement strand
TTTTTCCCACCTCTTTTTTGTTGACGACCTTATACTCTTTGCGCATGCTGATATTTTCACTTGTGATGTGATCTGCAATGTTCTCAGAGACTTATGTAGTCTCTCTGGCCAAACCATCAATTTCAATAAGTCTAGGGTCTTCTTTTCCCTAAACCTCCTTAGAAACTCTACTCTTGCACTCAGCTTCAAGCTGGGTATTCCCAGCACCCAAGACCTTCGTAAATATTTGGAAAGCCCTATCCTTCATAATAGAGTTAATAAGAACACGTATAGTTTCATCCTTGAAAAGCTCCAAAAGAGACTTGCTGGGTGAAAAGTGCACACTCTCTCTCTTGCAGGGAGAGCTACTCTTATCCAGGCGGTTACCTCTGCCATCTCTAGCTATACTATGCAGACTTTGGAGATCTCCCAAAGCATCTGTAATGACATTGATAGGATTAACAGAAATTTTCTGTGGAGAGATATTGCGACTAGGAAAAGGATTCACTTCATCAACTGGAATCAAGTTTGTCAATCCAAAGACCATGGTGTGTTGGGGGTTAAGGAAAGCTAGAGACCACAATAAAGCCCGTCTTTGCAAGTTTGGATGGAAGATGGTCTCTGAGAATGAGACCCTATGAACAAAAATTCTTAGGGATAAATACTTGATGAGACACCAACGGCCTGATTGGCCCAATAAAAAAAAAGATTCACCCATATTTCAAAGGGTATCATGAACACCCGTGATATCATTAGGAAAGGCATTAAATGAAAAATTGGTGACGGGAGAAACATTTCCATCTGGAACAACTAGTGGTGTGGTAATGAACCTTTGGTTGTGACCGACCCTAGCCCTCACATTAATAATCTCCTGTCTGTTAAAGACATTATTAATGAGGAAGGATCTTGGGACTTATCCCCCATACTCCCCAAACCTCCCTAGAAGCTCTACTCTGGTGCTCAGCTTCAAGCTGGGTATTCCCAGCACCCAAGACCTTGGTAAATACTTGAGAAGCCCTATCCTTCATAACAAATAATAAGAACACGTATAGTTTCATTCATGAAAAGCTCCAAAAGAGACTTGCTGGGTGGAAAGTGCACACTCTGACTCTTGCAGGGAGAGCTACTCCTATCCAGGCGGTTACCTTTGCCATCCCTAGCTATACTATGCAGATTTCGGAGATCCCCCAAAGCATCTGTAATGAGATTGATAGGATTAACAGAAATTTTCTGTGGGGGGATACTGTGACTAAGAAAAGGATTCACCTCATCAACTGGAATCAAGTTTGTCAACCCAAAGACCATGATGGTTTGGGGTTAAGGAAAACTAGAGACCACAATAAAGCCCTTCTTTGCAAGCTTGGATGGAAGATGGTCTCTGACAAGAAGACCCTATGGACCAAAATTCTTAGGGGTAAATATTTGACGAGACACTAACTGCCTGATTGACCCAATAAAAAAAGATCATCCCATATTTGGAAGGGTATCATGAACACCCATGATATCATTAGGAAAGGCATTAAATGGAAAATTGGTGACGGGAGAAACATTTTCATCTGGAACGACTGGTGGTGTGGTAATGAACCTTTAGCTATAACTGACCCCGGCCCTCACATTAATAATATCCTATTTGTTAAAGACATTATTAATGAGAAAGGATCTTGGGGCTTATCCCCCGTACTCCATATCATCAGCCCCATTAGTGTGCAAAACATCCTTCATGTTAGCATTCCTCGTTTTCTCACTTTCCCTTACTACCCTGTCTGGGTTGAATCCCCCAAAGGGAATTTCTGCACGTCTGCAGCTTACCAGATCATCCAAGGGGGGCACAGACAGACCTATAGCTGGAACTGGCTCTGAAAACTTAAAATTCCTCAAAAATTGAAAGGCTTTATTTGGCTCTTTCCCATGGGAGGTTTCTTACTAATCAGTTGAGAATGTCCAGGGGTATGGACTCTAATGGTCTTGGCCCTAGATGCAATCTCTACTTAGAAGATACGGAGCACCTCTTTAGAGGCTACCCCAACTCTAAAAATATTTGGCATCTGTGTATGGGAAGACCATGGATTGCTTGTCTGGCTGAAAAACCTCTTAACACTTGGGTTAAAGACAATTTTAAGAATAAATCGGTTGGGGCAAATGAGTTTAGGCGGGGTAATTTCTCCATTACCATCCTATGGCAAATCTAGAAAGATAGGAATCAAAAAAGTTTTGGAAATAAAGACTCTAATGTATATGAAAGTGCTAGAAAAATCAATGCTTATGTGTATGACATTCAGGAGGCTTTTACTAAAAACTTTGATAGTGTTAATCCTAATCCTCCACTAACTCAATGGTTTTGTCCTACAACAGATAAATTCAAGCTGAATATTGACGAATGCTGGAGAATTAGTACAGGGGTAGCTGGCTTTGGAGGTCTATTCTGCGACAGCAGAGGAAGATGGGTGCTCGGGTTATATGGAAATATGAAGGCCAATTCTAGTATTGAAACAGAGCTGTGGGCACTATATAGGGGACTAACTATTGCATATAAAAAGGGAATGAAGAATATGAAAATAGAGACAGCCTCCTTGGATGTTGTTCAGCTGCTTAGGGAGGGAGCACCTCAAACCTTTCCGCATAGAGCCGTTGTTGAGGACGTACGATTTCTACTACATAGAACATCTTTAACCATCAAGCATATTTTCAGAGGAGCAAACCAGACCGCGGATCATCTTGCAAATTTGGAAACTGAGCAAGAGGAATCTCTTGTGATATGCGCCTCTCCACTTGTCTCGGTTGAGCAAATAGTTTGGGAGGACGCCTTGGGCACTGTCTATTTTTGGGAGTAGTTCTCTCTTTTTTTTTTTTTTTTTTTTCTTTCCGTTGTACCCCAAAAAAAATTCACAATAAAATAATTATAATACTCTAAATAAATTAGTGAACTGTATTTCTTTAAGGCAAAAAACTAAAAAAAACTATATCAAACACTACCATTTAAAAGCAAATGTTAAAAGCATATTAAATATATTTTAACAAAGATAAAAAAAATGAGAAATTGCCCTAAATAAATTATTTAAAAGCATATTAAATATATATTTAACAAAGATGAAAATAAAACGCTTAACTCCTAAAAAAGCTAAAAAATAAAAATTAACATTTCAAACAGGCTCCCATGAATAGGTTAGGCTCGTTTAGAGTCCCGTGTAATGGCCAATGTCATTCTCAATCTAATTCCTTTACGTAATGCTTGGATTGTAAATTTGCGAAGGGAAAACGAAAAATAAAAGCTAATGAAATGATAATCAGGGTTTTTGGGATAAATGTATATTCGTTTTTTTTATTTTAGAAATTTCGTCACAAATACAAATTACATCAGTCCCGCTCCAAAAAAAAAATTACGAACAAGTAATCCATTTCCATTGAAGAATCACCTGTAGTACATGCAAAATCAGAATCTATAGGGGAGTTTCAGAAAGAAAAAAAATACGTAAATCCAAGTTGTCGACGAATTCTAGATTTCAATTTTACGAAGCTTCAGATTTGGAATTTCATTTAGAATCAGAATCGCTCTTGCCTTTGCTCCCGGAGAGTAGTTTGTTGTAAGCTTCGAGCTCTTCGTAATAAACGTCCCACACGCATCGGACGCATCCACTGCCGCAACAGTCCCCCGGCAAAGGCTTCTCTGGCGGCGGCGGCAATTTCACCGCCTCCTCTTTCTTTCCGAAATCCAAAGTGGACGATTCGTCGGTTAGTCGACCGTTCTTTTTCTCTTCACCGGTCATCGGGACTTTTGAATCGGAGTCGTCAACGCAAAAGAGCCTCGGGCGATGAGATCGGCGGTAGATGGTGATTCTATTCGCGGTGATCCTTCTGACAGTCAGATCTCGCATGGCCAATCCGGAGTCTTCTAGGGCATTCTGTTTTGGATGGGCTGACGGTGACGATGATGAGATGTAGGGTGGAACAAGACGTTGACGATACGGAGTCGTTTCCATATCACTCCTAACGGCGCCAACCCATGCATTTCTGGACGGCCCGTCGTGAGTCCCACAGACACAAAAGCTGTGTGTTGCGTGTACGCGTTCTCATATAACGCACGCACCTAATTTCAAATTAATACTTTATAAATTACAATTTCAAGTAATAATTATAAATATTTAATAAATATATTAATTTATAACTAAAATAAAAAATAATTATAATTTATAATAAAAATTATAAATATTTATAAAAAATTATAAATTATTTTTAAAATTAATTATAAAAAGATAAAAACTAGCCCAAAAAGTTCCAAAACACTACTCTTTCCAATAATCCAGGATGACTAACTAAGGTCAGGTTTGGGTTATTTAAGAAGTTAGAATTTTTTTATAAAAAAATCAATTTTTAAGCCATTTTTTTGTTTCTTTAAAAAAAATCAATTAACTTTTTCAATTTTTTTTAAAAAAGAAAATCGTATACACATCCAAAACACATTAATTTTTTTTAAAAAAAATAACTATAAAATACGTTCAATTAAAAAATCAACTCTACTCTCATTAATAAAAAAAACATGCGCGGATATCCTAAATGTTACAACTAAAAAATAAAAAATAAGAGTATCATGACATGTTTAATTGATTGGATTAGGTATAGGATTGAATTATATATCTCGTAAGATTATATTTCTCTTACTTGAATTTAACAAATAACGGGAAGATTATGCTTCCATTAAATTACTAATTCTACAAAATGTAAGATATACAATACTTAAAAAAACATAGTATTACTAATCCATTCATTACTAGTCCTATTGAACTATTTATCAAGTGAGATTACATATTCCTTAATTATTAATCTGATCAATCAAACACGATCTTATATATTTTAACAAAAGGCAAAAAAAATTTCTTAAACAAATTATTCTAAACACTCTTTAACTTTATTTTTTTCTAAAAAATCAAGTATTTTAGACATCTCAAACCTGGTACTTTATTAAATTTGTATCCTAAATAATGCGATACAATCACAAACGTTGAATTTAAATAAATATTTTAGGTAGAAACTATTACATCAAATTTGTGATTATGTCATATTATTAATTTAAAATACCAATTTAATAAAATAAGATGGTTATCCTACTATCATAGCTACTCTTTTAGTAGAATATAGATCAGTTTTTTCTATAAAAAAATTTGTGATATGATTTATTTTATTTTTTATAAGAATTGTTGACTTAATTATACATTCAATTTTTTAAAAAAAGATCAAATATTTCAAGCATAAACGATTACATAATTGGATAATATTTTTTAAAGTATTTATTCTTAAAATCATGCCATATGTTTTTTTTAAAAACAAATGTGATTCACTTATTTGGAATATTAATATTCAATTAATATATTTTTTGTATAGATATATGATCTTTCCTATAATTTGTACAAAATAAATTTGACTCCTTAAAAAGTTAGTTTTTTCTCCTCCTTGGAAGATGTTCGCCAAAAAAAACTTTAAAATGCCACTACTACACTTTAAATGTCTCAGTACGCTTCTTTTTCTCCTTACCTTTTCAAAAAAGAAAAATATGGAGACCAGAGCACTCTTTTGCACCAAAAACCAAATAACTATTCGCATGAATTCCAGATTCTGAACGCCTCTTTGTGGGATAACTAATTTAAAGAACAATTCCAGATTCTGAATACCACTTTTGTGCCATAACCAATTTAAAGAACAAACGCGAAATAACTAAATCGAGAAAACAAAATTTAAAACCCACGAGTTTCACATTTTTTTTTTCATTCAATCCGAGTTCCTTAATTCCTTACAACAAACACAGCTACCTTATATAGCTATTCTTCGCCCCCTCAATTCTCCATAATTCGTCTCATGCTACTTATCCGCTGATTTTTTGTCATATGGATCAATCAAAAAAGGCATGAAACAGAGAATGAGACAGACGAGAGAGAATAGAGGATAATGGAAAATACATAGGAACCCCACGGTCCCCACCCCATGCAAACCCTATATTAGAAGTAGGTAGACATTTAAACTTACGTATCTTTGGTGCTAACACACAGATTAAACGTCCTCTAATTCAAGTGGCCTGATGTGAATGTGTTCTTCAGCTTGTACGCCAAAAGGAGTAGGGCAATCCTCAAGTAATCGAATCTATAAGCCAGTCTGACGAACTTCATCTTGAAGTCATTCCATGGTGGGTACCTGGGCTCTATGTCAAAGAGGAAGCTTCTGTGCATAACCGCCTTGTCATGGCTAAAGGTTTCGAACGAGTACTTCCCGTGGTACCTCCCGAACCCACTTTGCCCAACGCCTCCAAACGGTAACGAGTCACATGCGTACTGCAAAAGCCAAACAACAAATTTGGATAAGTTTTCCCCCATATTCTCATATCACGATTTAAATGGATCAATGACCCAACAACTTAAATAAAAAGCCAAACAACGTGTCCAAAATACTTAAACTCAAATCATTAGTAATAACTCACCTATTTCATTATATACTAGATAGATTTTCTATTTCTCACTAACGTGAGATAAGGTATCACATATCATCAGCTAGTTAATTTGGAAATAAAATTTAAAAAGCAAGAAAAGAGGAATCATACTTCAACCAGGACATCATTGAAGGTCACACTTCCTGATGATGTTTCTGTCAAGATCCGCTTCTTGAATTTCTCATTTTTGGTGAAGGCATAGAGGGCAAGAGGTTTCGGCCTCGAGTTTATGAACTCAATGCTTTCTTCTATGTTTGCCAACTACACAAAGATGTTCAATTGTTAATCAACGATCCATCTAAAATCTCACGCTATTCGAGAGACTGGTAAATAACAAAAGAAACATATCTTGAATGAGTAGGAGATTTAGATAAGAACAGTAAGGGGTGATTGTATTTTACTGTAATAATTGGAAGTAATGGGCCAAATATTTCTTCGGTCATGATCTCAGCATCAAGAGGAGGATTCAGCAAGATTGTTGGCTCAATGGTCCTGTAAAAATTTACCAATAGAAGTCATGGAAGCTTCTTAGGAAATAAAAATAAAAATCCAAGCTCATTAAATACAAATGTAGAATTGAATTGGATGACACTTTTTCTACGTACTCAAAACCAACCACATGACCAACCACAAAAAACAATCTCATTCATCATACGGACGCAGAACCCGCAATACATGTAGGTCCTAGATGCATTATGCATATCGATGACTGAGATAATTTTTTATGGCTTGTTCTGTTGTAGGATTATGTGTACCTAGATTTTTTCATTGGACAAAGTGTACATGGATATTACAAGTTGTTTTCATTTAGTGAACCGCCATGAACAATGGAAGCTGAAACACCGGGGTCTTCAAGAATGTTGCGTATTCTCTCAAAGTGGTGCTTGTTTACAATTCTGGAGAGGTTCCTCATGTTTTTTGGGTCTTCACCGTAAAGTTGACCGATAGTATTCTTCAGGAATTCAATCTGATAACGTACAAGTACAGGAGAAAATATTGCAACTATGAAATCATTTGACCTATACAACAGTAATAAATTTAGAAGGGTGAAGGGTATTATTAGTACTACCAGAGTAGATGCAACTTTGTGTTCCACAAGCCCATAGTCTACTGCTATACATGCTTGTCCACAGCAAGGCCCCCACTTCCCTCCAGCTATTCTTCTGGCAACAACCTTTAGAACCAACGTTAAACATAAGCAAGCCACCAATATAGAGAGTTCAAAGCACAAAATCTTGAATCTATCTTTCTAAATCACTGGAGTTGGAATCAAGTCACACAACCTTCATATCCGAAGGATCAGAGAGGGAGTCGAGAATGACAGGGCACTTGCCGCCCAGCTCCAGAGTAACAGGTGTTAAATGCTTTGCAGCTGCAGACATGACTATCCGCCCCACTCGCGGACTCCCTGAAACAAAATTGATTTAAGGAAAGGCCTATAGTTCACATAAGGCTAATACTGTGTCTGTGACTAATCCACTGTTTGGTCCGCTAATTCTATGCTTTGATGAGCAGAAGGTAAAAACCTGTGAAGAATATCTTGTCCCATCTCTGCTGGAGTAGTTTTTCAGCAATGTTTGGTCCACCTTCAATGACTTTAATGGCGTTGGAGTCCAAGTAAAGAGGAATAGTCTTTGCGAGAAAAGCAGAGCATGCTGGGGATAGCTCTGAAGGTTTTAGGACAACTGTGTTTCCTGCTGATATTGCTCCAATCAACGGATCCAATACCAGTGCTGCGTATAAAGAGATGTGGAGTTAATGTGCAGATACCAAATTCTTTATTGTTAGGATTTTTCGTAACATCGGTTGGTCGTTTTGGCAAATCTATGACAACGTGAATTTATGTCATATTAGGCTCTAAATATTCTTTAATACAATTTACTTGTTCTTGGAAAAAGACAGTTTTTTATTACAGGATATCAGGTTTTTGTAGTTGTGTTACGAGAAGAGTACATGACTGTGGACTGCACTGCTAAAAAACAATGAAGAAATTGCACGGCAATTTTACCGATCGATCAGTCCTGCACACAAAAGAACAGCCTTGGTGAAACAAGTGAAGAAACAGATAGTTGATTTTTACCAATCGATCGGTCTGTTTACCGATTGATCGGTCCCGTGCGCGAGTTTTCATTAAACATATGTTAGGGTTTGGTTTTAGTTTCAGTTTTTGAGTTCAATTCTCAGCAGCTTTTTCAAGGGGCTCGAAATATATGTATGGCTGCTATTTTTCTCGATGATCGAGACTGAGAGATATTTGTCTGAACAAATTCATGCAATCGTAGAAGTTACAAGTCATTGTTCAAAAACTTTGAGATTGATTCGTTCAAGACTTAGAGGATTCTCAAGTGAAGAATACCGAAAGAGGATTCCGACGACAGACTCGCATGGATTTGACGTACGAAAATTCGGTAAAAAGACTGGTTAGTAATAGGTTGAGAATTCAACTGAGTATTGTAAGAGTGCCTTGTAACAAAAACTTTGATTATGATGCATGTCTTTCGGACTTAGATAAGTCCGGTGATTTTTTACTTTATTGGGGTTTTTCACATAAAAATCGTTGTCATGTGTATGATTAATTGTGGTTTATTTGTTTTTTATTTTTCATTTATTTTGTGCGCGCAAATTAAACGAATAAGGTTTTAGGTTTCTAAAGAGTAAAACCGTTTTTTCGTTTTTCGTTTATGCTGCGGGGGAACAAATAAATCAAGTATAAACAACAGGATAATCACATAGTACACAAAGGACATGTTTGTTTGGAGGGAAATGATTAGAGGCATTTATTATCCATTTACTAATAATCCTATGATAGTGTATCTAATGTATTATTAATTCCTCCTTTTATCCATTTCTATGTTTGGTTAATTCATGAAACACTAAAAATTATAACATCTAATTTTTTGTTTATAAATTAAAACAAGTTTTATGCATAAATGACAATAATACGCTACACAATTGTAACCAAATCAACATGAACCAAACTAAAAAATAAATATTTTTTAAATAGAAAAAATATAAAAAATTAGTTTTTAAAAACACAAGAAAAGTAAATAGTTTTTAAAATAAAATAAAAACAAAAAATAGTTAAAAAATAAATAAGCGGTTTAGAAAAATATATAAAAAACAGAATATAAAAACAAAACAGTTAAAAAATAATTAAAAAAAATAAAGCAGGTTTTTTTAATAAAAGAAAAATACAAAGAAAGAAAGTTTCTTAAAAAAAAAAAGAAATAACAGTTTTTAAAATAATTAAAAAGAAGACTTTAAAATAAGAAATAATAAAAAAACATTTTAAAAAATAATAATAATAAATAGATTTCTTTAAAAAAACAACGAACAGTTTTTTTTTTAAATGATAAACTTTTTTTACAAATAAAAAATAAATTATTTTTCTAAAACTAATAATAAAAAACTTTTTTTCTAATTAAAGAATATATAATAGTGAACTAAAATAATAATAATAAAACTTTTTTTTTACATTTGAGCATGATTTTTCAATCCTAAATTGTCAATCCTACCCCTCTCCCTATGATAGAATTATTCTATGTTTATGGGATTAGAAATTTGTCCCGAATAGTGTATTCATACCCATTAATTGCAACCAATTATGGACTACAGAATTGTTAATCCAATTTCAAGTTTGTTTTCCTCAAAACAAGCATACCCAAAAGAGTAAAATAGATCGGAACGATAGGACCAAATGGGAATTAAATGTTGGGATTCGAACAGCCGGATCCCTAAAGAGTGGTTGGGCAGCGGATTGTTAGGATCAAGCGCTGATCATCTCACAAAAACCCGCAGGTAGTGGTGAATGCGCAACTTTATTTCCTCATACTCATGGCAGTGCAAAGCCCCGCGTCTATACGTGCTGCGGGTGAGCCTAA
The DNA here is from genome assembly GCA_034768845.1 of Heliamphora exappendiculata. NCBI lineage: Eukaryota > Viridiplantae > Streptophyta > Magnoliopsida > Ericales > Sarraceniaceae > Heliamphora > Heliamphora exappendiculata. Next base: position 11,141 of record JAOTRH010027152.1, on the reverse strand, counting down.
GGGGTTTCGCAGTGCATACGTGGTGCATCGACAGGATGGGCGGCCAGTCCCGAAGACACGTGAAGGGGGATCCCCTTCACGTATCAGCGAGTCCTTTAAGGGAGATTCTGGCCCTCATAAAGCCAACACGGATAATCCACACAAAACAAAATAGAGAACAAGAACAACCACAAGAATCAAAAATATGCGTGGTTCAACTAACTGGCTACGTCTACGGGCGAGAAGAAATCAATTTACTATTTACGAATAAGGATTACAATAACTTACTCTCTATCTCTAAATATCCGTGGCCTTAAACTGAGTCTCTCTCTATGCTCTCTGGTCTCTAAAATGAGCCTCTCTTAGTGTATCGCACGCCTCTTCTTCGTGTCTAGGGTTTTATGTCATAATCTTGTATAAATACTAAATCTAAAAAACAATAGTCGCAACCCTAGCAGCAAAAAATAAGACGCAATCCCGTACAGACCGCTAAATTTGCACCACATTCGTATTCTACATTGTCTGGACACCTTTACAGACAAGAATGTCAAAAATTCAAGACACAAAACCCAACATTAAATATATTATACGGAAATAAGGGTTGGATTCAAGCACCAAACATAACACTTTACATAGTCACTATGCATATATCTTGATCAATTGGGGGTTGGGGCTAGAGTCCAATAGTCCATTAGTTAGGCTTATCAGAAAAGATATATGGAAATTTTTCCTTGATCAGAAGTGTTGTGGTAGCATAGCTGCTCAGAAATCAAAATCCAAATGAACAAATTGCCAGTAATTAATCAGACTCACAGATAGGGAAGTTCCAGGACCCAAAAATAAGTACTAGGCCAAGTGGTTCTGGCAGCACTTCTCCTTTTGATGGGAAGAAAAGCAATGGTATGCGACCCTGCCCAAAAAATGCATCTTTAGTAACTGAATAGGATCGCGGCCAATGGATTCTAACTTGTAACCTCATGCTGATGCACGTGATGACTTAATAAGACAGAGTCGCAGCTTAAATAATTCTTCTTTTTCTTCTTCTTCTTCTTTAGTGGTATGCATTGCTCTGCACTGTTGATTTTTTTTTTTTTTTTTGGTGGACTGTCTATAATTCCCCATTCTTTTTGGTTTAGCAAATTCCAATTTATTATGTAGAATGACCGCGGAATCATATATCAATATTAATCCCTTTGGTTTTTAATACTTTTTCCCTACTCTAACCACAAGTTTTAGTATCATAATTTAGGGTTCAATTAGCGACTGCCTTAAAAGCCAACATTTTTGTTTTTTTGTGTTTTTAGTTAAAAAATTAAATTGGCTTTAAAGTAAATTATTTAGTAACTTAATTTTTAAGTTAATTTTTTTGAAGTTGGTTGTTTGGGTAAAAAGCTAGTTTTTTTACTTTTGGTTCAAAATTGACAATTTTATCATTCTATATATTTGATATTAATAATTACATCATATGTAGTTGGCAATGTTAGTAAATAAATTATAAATAAAGAGTATTATTATATTTTAAAAATAGTAAGAATTTGAATAAAATATTTTAAGAGTTTGTAATTTGATTTAACTTTTTAGTTTTTTACCTTTTTTACCAAACAAATAACTTTTACTTTTTAGCATTTTTAGTTAAAAAGCCAAAAAAAAAAAAAAAAACTAAAGTTGCATCAGGGGCCTTAATACTCTTTGATTGTGACAAGCCGAGGGATAAAGGGGGGCATTTGGAAAATGAAAAGGAAACACCACCTTCTTGGGGGCCATCCATTTCTCAACACAGCTCAGCGAATAGTTTGCTGCCTTTTCCACAACCCCAATCTGCAATAGAACAAACCAAACGGTCATTAATTACATGGTTAAACCTTTGCACTTACAGCTCACTGCCCAGATTTCATCGAAAAAGAAATCTGAACGGAGTGATTTGGAGGGAAAAAGAAAAGAAACCCAGATGTCTTTTGGCTAATCACTCGTTTAGATTACCAAGCATAAAAATAGAGAAAAATAAAAAGAGATCGAGTGGTATATTCTATTAATGAGCACTTTTTAAAACTATTCAAAATAGGGAGATATTTGAGATAAAGATACCCAAAAGAGTGAAATGGTTTATTATTCTAATTCTAAAAATTCCATTGAAGCTGCTCTCCAAATGTTTGAAGAGCTTGCCATTTCTGGCGAGCGATTTCCCAACGCCTTAAAATGGCGAGATGATTAGAGCATAAATTTTGCAAAATTCTCACCATTCTGGCAAAGGAGCTCTGATGGCGAGCTGGTTGGCGATGGTCTAACATCACTAGCTCTGTTCTAGCTTTCCTTTCCCTAGTTTTGGCGTGTACTTATACCATTCCTAGACCCACTATCTACAGAAAAAAGAGCGCCTTCATACACTTTTTTTTTCTTTTTTTAATACCAGAAAAGATCAAATATAAGATAAAGTCGATCAAGACACTTCTTGAAAGAAAAACAAAACTAAATCCGAAAAAAGAGAATCCCACGTAGGGGCCCTTCATACAAGTTTGCTGCTAAGAACGCCAGTAAAAATAAGCTCAAAACACACCCAGTGCCAGTGGAAGACTAAACTAGGTAGACCGGTGCTGTTCGTCTATCTGTCGAGTAGCTGTTTTTAATTAGTTCTGAATTCAACTCCTATGAACAGAAACTGCACGAAATCTTGGATTTGACTCGGATGAATAAAAAATTATGTTAATAATCTAACATTTAACCCATTAATCAACAAAAAAAAAAGTAAGATTAAACAATACTAGATATTTTGTTATTATTATATTTTTTTCTCGAAAGATTTGTTCAAACAAAACCGGGAACATTTTAACTCTTTTCTTTGGTTTTATAATGTAAGTAATATATATATATATGGGTTCTTTTTCTTCCCAAATTTTACTGTTAAAGAAAGAAAATGTTAAGAAAAACACAAGGCATTTCCGTCACCAAATTTCCGAGAAAACTCAACCTTGGGTGACAGAGAACAATTTCTGATTGGCACCAAGGAAAAAAAAAAAGAAAAAGAAAAGAGTAGTTACTTCATCGCGGTAAGATTCAACGGGGTGTTTTCCGAGATCAAGTCGGAGAGCTTCGAAGATCTTGTGTTCGTTGTGGTGAATGAGCTTGAGAATAGCTCGAAGCTGGGCTTTCCTCCAGGCGAGGCTCTTTGTTCTTCCACCGCTGAAAGTTTGTCTCAACTCCGCCAAGCTCCATCCTAATCCTAGCTCTGCCTCCATGGCGGTCATGCTTAGATGCTAGATCTCTCTCGCCCCATACCCATTTGCCTATTAATGGTGACTACCTGCACGATCACGCGCCTCACAAGAAGTTCTCTACTTGTTTTAATGCAACATTTAATCAAAACACAAAAATTGCCAACACCACACTTCATTGTCTCTGAAATGAATGAGTAGCAGTACCACTGTTGAATAGTACTTGCACAATAAAATACGAAAATACTATTCACCTCGAACTGAATGACCCAAAAAATATGACCGAATTTGGTTACGAAGAAAATTTGTGTCAAACAATTTTAAAATGAAATTGGATCAAAATTGCATTATATTGTATTTTATTGAATGTTTTATTTCTTAACATATTTTTATAATTAGAATTGCTTATTTTATAATATTTTTTAATTTTATTATTTATAAAAAAAAATTAAGTTAATTAGGTATCAATAACTATATGATCTGATTATATTTGTTTAATACTATTTTTTATAAGATTATATTTACGATCCACTTGTTTTTTAACAAATTTGATTTATTTACGTAACTATTAATATTTAATTAATTTAATTTTTTGCTTGAATGATCCACTTGATAAATATTATGTAATAAATAATTTTGATTATAAAAATATATAAAAATACAAAGTCTCCCAAAATAAATCATCAAAATAATTGATCCATAATGATTTAATGAGCATTTCTTACTCTCGCCGTCTAACATTATTTTTTTATTTTTTAAAATTCAACTCTAAATTTTTTTTTAAGTTTATTGTACGCATTTGTTTATTGAAATACTTAAATTTTTACAATTTATTCGTCGAGATCTATTAATCAATATTAATGCTAAATATAAAAATATATTAAAAAAATAACTCTTTAAAATTCATTTTAAAAAAGTTTTAATTAACTTATATTTTTGTTTGGCAACAAATTTAAAGTTAGATTTTTTTCATTTGGCTTAAAGTTAAAAAAAATCTCGATAATCCTAAATAAACGAGATATACTTTAAATTTTAATTTAATAAATTATACTAATTAATATGAAAATTTTGTTTTTTAAGAAAAATTGAGAACTATTTTAAAATCTAGTATAAGAAACTTCTCATATATATATTTTTTTAAGTTTGTCATTCTTAATTTTAAATAAAATGAACAACTTATGAATGAGAAATTTCTCACTAGTTACCAATTACAGTGTTAGCTTGTGTTTGGACTAGTTTTTTTAATAAATTTTTTGGCTTCTTGTAAAAAAATAAATATAAAAATATATGAAAAAAATCAATAAAGGCCAAATCATTGAACTTTTTAAGAGACTTTTAAGCAAAAATATAACATAATAGAAACACTTTATATTTTATTATCATGTTTTTTTTAAAGTCAAGCACAATGAAATAATTACGAATTAAATATTTTAATAAACATAAAAGAAATATAATACATACTTTTATAAAGTTTTTTAAAATTTGGATGAAATAAATTTTTGAAAATATATTTTACAATTGATTGCATGACTGCATGAAAATATATTACATACAATTGATTGCATGAAAATATATTTTACAATTTATTGTTCAATTTAAAAATTGTACAATAATACATATCATAACTAATTTTATTAAATGCATCTCAACTGTATGTATAAAACCAAAGTTATCATTCATAAATTGAACACTTATGTAGTTATGCAATTAATATTTTATAATATTTAAGATTAATAGTACTACATGGAGTATTGACAATAACGATTATAATCAATAAGATTAAACAAAAATTATGAGCAAATAAACTGAGTTTGTGAGTTGTCAAATCTAAAGGAAAAGAAGTCTCACTCGGAGAGAGATCCAAAAGTAAAGTAGGTCAAGGACAGAAAAGCCATGAAAATTAAAGGTCATGTTTATTTCTTATTTTTATATTTTAGAAAATGTAATATAATTATTGAAAATGTTAATATAAATTTAGAGACCTCAAATATATTTTAAAATAATAAATAATAAAATATAAAAATATTATTAATATTTTTAAGTTCTCTAAGGTGAAATTTTTTAACACGACACGAATCTTACTGGAAAGTAGAGGGTTAAGGTTAGTTATTTCTCGATAAAATGACACGATTCAATAGCACGTTTAATAAATAGATTAAATTAGTATTGAATTTGTAAAAACTTAAAAATGTTCGATTAACTCGTATAATTTCTATATCAACCCAAAATCTGTTATTAACCCAATTTAACATTTACATATATATTAAAAATAAATAAATCACATAATATATGATATATTGAAATTAAAAGTGTAAACTATTATTAAACAGCTTGAAAATTAATAGATTGTTAAATAGGTGGAACACTAACGCGTCCTAACAAAATACGTTAAAATCATAATCTATATATCTTGTTCATTATATTTATGTTTGTCATGTCATATATAGACCAAATCATGATCTATATATCTTGTTCATTATATTTATGTTTGTCATGTCATATATAGACGAACTCATTTATAAACAGGTCGTGTTAATATAAAATAAGTAATACATTTAATTAAACGAGCTATTTTATTGTTGAGTGAATTTTTAATACGAACCCGATATAACACCATACAAACACAACACGAAGGGGCAACCCGACCATTTTAGGGCCGGAGTAAAAATTTGAAATTGAAGTGCAAAATTATTACTTAAATTTCTATAACCAATTTTAAAATGTATATTTCTTAATTAATAACAACGCTATGCTTAATTTTTTTTTCCTTGTCACATAGTTGATCTAACATGAGAATTTATTAATTTCAATTTGGTCTAAACTATTTTACTAATGGGCCTAATTAATAATATATTTTTTAAAATTTTATCAATAAAATTATCTTTAAATTTCAATCTAATAATTTATATCATAAAAGGGTTTATTGGACATAATAAACTATAATATTTATCCTAAACTTTGTCAATATAAATTATTTTAAATATGTTATGTAATTATATATATATATATATATATATAATAATAAATTTAAAATATTGTCAAAATTAAAAATTTTAAAAAATTGTGTAAATAAGTTAATAAATGAGTACAGGTGTTTGATACTTCAGTCTTATCTCCCAAATTTGGGTTAGTTCAACTATTAAATAATTAGAAGACTACCAACTATTTATATTTAGTACACTAATATTAAAAATCCCTACTTAATTTATCAAATAATATCTGCACAACCATTAAATTTAAATAAAATTTTTGTACAGCCCGTTACATTAATAGTTGTGAATAATATGATATTAAATTAATAAAATAAATTAATATTTCACATTATTGCCTTAGAAGGTCGTTTGCACGCATTAAATGCTAACTCCCACCTGTATTTTATTTAGAGTTGGTTTGAAATTTTAAATTAGCTTGTTGGTTTTAAGTCATTTTAAGTTAGAAGGTTAAAAAATTTATTTAGTTAAAAATAATAATAAATTTTAAGTCACTAAAAAAGTCAAATAAGCTAAATATTAAATTCAGTGGTTGCCTTTCAGTTTAAATGATCTGGGTATGATTATTTGGTTGAAATTTATTTAATTTTGTACGTAGAAAAATAAAATTAAAAATTATTATAAAAAATCCGAAAAACCTAAAAGTTAATAGGCTAAAAGCTGATGGTTGAAAAACCAATCTTTTTGACTTTTTAACTTTTTAAATTTTAAATTAAAAATTAAAAAATTAACTTTAAACCAATTTAAAGTCGGTTGCTAAATGAAGGCTAGTGGGTAAGACGTAACATATGAAAATATTAATATAATAATATACTTAATTAATAAATACAAGTTGCGTATTTATAACTTTAATGATTTCTTTTGTAATAACTAATCACCGTGTATATGCGTGTAAAATATATTTTTTAATAATTGAATTAATTATTAAAAGTTATTGGTTGTTTTGATTTTTTAATAACTAAATTAGTTATTAAAAGTTATTAATTATTTTGATATATTTTTAAATTTAAAAAATATTATGCAAATGTAAAAATCTACTAAATTTTATTAGGAGAGAAACAGCAAGTGGGGGCTCTCCATTTATAGAATAGTATAAATGATTAGGCGGAAAACCTCTTTCTCATTATTAGAGGTGAATTTGGCTTAAAGCTTGATCTAGCGCACCTGCGGTCTCACCCACTCCAAAATCGTCGAGGTCCTGCTAAAATTTAGGATAGGCTGGACTGAACTTTTTGGGGGAAGAGGCCAGATCTAGCCCGGGGGCCTGCAGGCCTGGGCTGCGAGTTCGAACTTTTTGAGCTTTTTAAAATAATTTCTGTTTCTATATTTATTCTTATTTTATTGCTTTTATATATAATAAACAATAATATACCACGTGTTTTTTTATATTTATTTTAGTTTAAAAATTAATTTATAATAATTATAAGTTTTTACTATTATTTAATTTATATATTTTTGTTTTTTTGTATATAATAAAATACAAAAAATACAATAAAGTTGAACACTTCAAGTGATTAAGTGTAAGATATAAGTATTATTATTTAATAAAAAATAATATCATTTTCATTACAAATCTAAATAATTTTTTTTATATTTTTTTATTGCTTCTATATATAATAAACAATAATATACTATGTTTTCTTATATTTATGTTTGTTTATAAATAAAATTATAACATTTATTATTTTTACTATTATTTATTTTTCATACATAATAATAATAGCATAAAAATTGGCCCTTGACATATCATAGTGACATAAAAAATTTATGTAGCCGATGTCAATTAAATAAAACAAAATTTTGATTTGATTTTATTTAATTTGATAATAATAATAATATTTTTTTCTATTTTTCAATCGCCAATTCACGGGCACAAGCTCTAAAACCAAGGCCCATGTCACGTGTTCAGGCTCAGGGTGCTCGGGCCAAGCTAAACCCTACAATAATGAACTTGGATTTGTCTCGGACAGGCTACCGGACGCAGGCCAGTTATACACATTCTAGTTATGATACACGTAAATTACACGCTATTTGGACTATATTTTTTGTTTATTTTTTGTCTTCTTTGAAATGTTTTTTTTTATCTTTTGGCAAAAATATTTATTTTTTTGAATCATCTCAATTAGAAATTTTTAAAAAAATTAAAAAATAAAAAAATTTACTAAAGATAAAAAATAAGTAACATAAAATCTGATTTATTAGCTTACTTTTATCTTTTATAAATTTTTCATATTTTAGTTAAAAAATAATATTTTGATTTGCGTCAATAAGAATTGTTCAAAAGTAAATGTGTATATAGGTCGATTTAGTTAAGTTCCATACTAAATTTTAAATTAAATCAATTTTGATTAGATTTAATTTTTTAAACCCAGAATCAAATTAATTATTTGTTAGAATCAAAACAAATCAAATCATCAAAAATTAAGTTAGTTCGATTTAAAACCACAGTTACACGTATTTAAAAACTCACTTTGCACGTGTAAAAAAAACTATTCTATGCAAGTTTCAGAATCTTGAAAAAGTGATAAATAAAAGTTAGCACCAATATAATATAATAAAAACTTAAAATAAAAGTTTGAAATAATTATTTTATAGTCTATTTAGTATAAAAAAATAAAAAATATTCAATAAAAAACCACAAAAATAAATAACACATGACAAATAAATTACAATTAATAGTAATTATCTAATCTAATGACTTTTTCCGTCAAATTTATAAACCTAAAAAGTTTTTTATATTTCATGTATGAATCTTACAATAATTATATATTATTTAATGGCTATATTTAATTATATATATAACCTAATGGCTATATTTTTTTTTATCTTTTTTATATTTATATATATTAATCGGATCTATACAGTTCGGTTTTAGAGTTAATTCGGGTTAATTTTAGACTAAACTATAAACCGAATTAATATTATAAGTTTGTATTTTTTTATATCCAAGATCAAATCAATTACTTATAAAAACTGAACTAATCCAACCAATACAAGTGAAACTGGTTTGATTTTTGAGTTTCATGGATCTCTTGTACATTTCTATCATAAGGTATAATAGTTTGAATAATAATATAAAAAATTACTACTTATGATAAAAATAAATAAATAAATAATTAATTATTCAAAACAATATGCACGTTTCATTTCTTATACACTAATCCTTATTCCGTACTATGCAAAACAACAAATTCACTGTTTTTTGTTATTTACACTCCTCAGGGCGCCCCCAATAAGGTTCCGACACGTGCATCTTTCAGTAGCAGGACGTTATTGCCATTTTCAGACTGCTTCCCGGGCCTTCTGCATCTCTCAGCGATACGGTTGAAATTAAATGCTCACACAATTAATTTATATTTTTTGGGGCTTTGGGGTAAAATTTATAACAAAGATATAATATAATATTTGGTCGAATAATAATAATTTAAAACTTAATTTTTTTTGGGATTAAATTAAACAAAAATATATCTCTATCTCAACACCTCTATTTTGGACAAATGTCCACCACTCTCGGTAACAAATTTTAATAACCACTAATAATAATTTTTTATGATAGTTAATGTCACTTTTGACTATTTTAGCATCTCAAACAACTCTCGAGAACCTTTAAATCAGAGATAATATTAGTCGTTTGAATATATAAAAAATAAAATATTTAGGATAAATTACATCTCCACCCCTTGTATGTAAATATAATAACATTGACACCCTTCTATTCTCTAAAATATTACTGCACTCTTTTACATTTTTATTTTTATAACACTTATGTGCAAAAGTTAATTTTTATTAACTTTTTAAAAAGAAACACTGTTAAAATAGTTTTTTTTAATTTTTTTAGTTTTTTTTTGTTTAATTACAAAATTATATTTAAAAAATTACTAAATACAAAAATAAGTAACATAGAATTTAATTTATTAATTTATTTTTATTTTTAAGTTTTTAATTTTGATAAAAAAAAACTTATCTTTAATTTATCTTTGATGAGTTTTTTATTTTAGGCAATCTGCGAAGGTTTCTCCAGCCACCTTCATGATTTTTCTTGGTGATTTTCTACTTCCCCCAAATAATACTTCGTTCCTTTGTTGCCAAATGTTCCACACGATCATTCCTATCATTGCAGCAGCTTCCTCAAAGGTTAATTCAAGAATATCTTTCAAGTTTTGTCTAGCATTTTTCTTTTGCCTAGCTTTGCTCCAAATTGTTAGACCATTAGTCTCCTTCCCTACTTCCTTAGTGAACGAGCAATATAACAGGCAATGCGCCATTGTCTCACTTGGTTCTCCCCACAAAACACAATTCGGTCCACTCCTATCCTCCTTTTGAAAAGGTTGGTCTTCACTGGCAAGATGTTAAGAGCTACCCTCCATAGAAAGATTCTTACCTTATTTGAAACTTTCAATCTCCATTACTTCTTCCAATATCCCGTGGTGGGGTTCATACCTGAATATTGTGCTACTGAGTGGTGCTTTTTTAGAGTCATGAAATATCCTAATCTGACCGTGTACCTTTCATTTTAACGAAATGTCAAATCATCTTATCACTCACACAACTACAGCTAACAAGGATGCTCCCAATTGTTTCGACTTCATCCGGTAGTATGAATTATTGGAGCTTGGCTAGATCCTAACCCCAACTCTAACTCTCTTAATTAAACAAAGCACAAACCTTAAACTCCTCTAACCTTACGGGCATTAGCTTATTCGTTTGAAAGTCAACTCTTTGAACACCCATTTGTCCCCTTTCTCCCCTTCCATACTTTAATATTTATCCCGTTTTTCACTCTCCATCTCACCCCTTTCTTCATAACCTCCCTCCCTTCTAATATAGATCTCCAAGTGAACGATGGGTTAGAATCAACTGTAGCTTCCAGAAAGATCTTGTTTAGAAAATATTTAGATTTTAAAATCTTACAGACTAATGACTCCTGGTTCATCAGTATCCTCCATCCTTGTTTAGGCAACAA